>PVHY01010492.1:0-51746 GCA_004024945.1 Uropsilus gracilis
TCCTGAACACAAGTGTCATTGTGAGATGAATAGCTAACTGTGTCACAAAAGTATAAAGAATTGGAGGTCAATGACAGACAGTGGAAAGATGAGGGAGAAAAAGTGGTGTGAGGCTTGGAACTTGAAGGGTGATTAGTCTTATAAAGGTAAGAGAGTAGGTGGAGATGGCAGTTCTGGGAGGTAGTTCCTGTTGATGACAGTTGGGTATCACCACAAGCTGATGGAACAGGAGAAGCCTGAGTTCAATGATTGTTTTCTCCCTTGTTCCTTCTGAGTTCTCTGATTTTCAAAAATGGTTCTGCTTTAACTTTCCGGATAACATTCTCGGGAGGGTAGGTATAGCTCTGGGTTTGGTAACTGACTCTCTGTGCAATTGCTGCTTCAATTGGACGTTACAATGCAGCTCCTTCACCCTGAAATGCCCTGGCACCCAAAGTGATAAAGAATGTTCCCTGCATGGTAAGGAAACCAACAGTAATCTGCGATAACACATCTGTGTTATTAGAAGTGCTGCACCTGTAATGGAAACATAGCAGGAAACTGTTTGCAAATATGTAAAATCTTGTTAAAGGATGCCTTGTGCAGAAGTAACAGACAGTAGTTTCTCTGCAAATGCTGCTATTAACTTAACAACCCTTATTAATTAGCCAAACTTTCAGGTACTTTTCACATAACTGTTATAATGCCATAGTAGGGTTTTATTACCTTTTTACTTACCAGATACCTGAGTAAAAAGAAATTAAAATCGAGTATAACGGCATGCACCCACTGATTTTTGTCAGCCAGTTCCAAACTGGCATTGAGAAAGTTGACTAATGAATGTGTTTCATTTTGGTCTCATAACCTGCTAATTGATACCCTTGCATATAGCTAATATTTCCCCCCCACCCCTGCCATCCACCAGCAGTGGTTTCATTGGCATGGCTCATATTCTCCTTTAGGATAGCGATGTCTAAAAGTCAAGGTGAGGTCTTGATGTCTCTTTCCCACAGCATGTCCAACTAATCACACAAGGCAATCATATTTATCCAACTAGCTCTCAGAGTTAGGAATTAGTTAAAAGAGATCATCTACTTCTTAAAGAATCACTTTGATGAATAGTGAATTAGCAAAAGATATGAAATCAGCCTCAAAAAATTTGTCTGGAGACTATAAGCTGTATAAGGCATATTTAGAATCTACATCTCAGAAATTCATCTGCCCAGGGAGTCCTAGGAAAACATTCTTAGCACATGTGGTTCCAGCGGCTCTTCTCTCTTACTGACACATTCTTGATGTCTGGTGAACCAAATACTCATTCCATTTAACATATCATTAAATGTAATTTAAGCTCCAGTAAAACAAATAAACAACAAAATATTGCACTTGGAAATCAGAAACAGGCATGTGAGTGGCTAGGTTAAACTCAGTTAAAGGTTTTCTCTTTAACTATTCCCAAGCAAATATCTGTCTTTCATGAAATTTAATCACCAGCCAGAATGGGATCCATTCTTCAGTGATACTTAGTGATATTCATTTGAAATCTGAGTTGTGTGTTTGCCTACATAATCTGTGGAGGGGAAGACACACGTATGCCATGTTCTGTATGGCATAGCAACCATGCATACAATAGCGGGTAACAAATATCAATATCACTTCTGCATACCAAGTAAAAAGAATCAGTCTGAAGGCTAGAGATACAAAGTCACAGCATAACTAAATATGTAGGAGCATATTTAGTTATGAGAAATAAACTCAAAATTAAAATGTATAGTCCACACATATAGAAGAAAATAATTTATTTTGAGATAATATTCAGAGAGAAAGAGGGAAGAACAGGAATTTCATATAACTGCACTACTGTAATTATTCAGCCATAAAATTTAATTAATTGAGAAATTGTTTAAAATATATGTTTTAGAAGTAAATGTTAGGTGTTAACTTTTAAACAAAATGTTCCTATAGCTCCTATAGGGTCATTCCTATAGGGTCTTAGGACCCTAGACTGAGGAAACAATTACTAAACCCAATTTAATATTTCAATTGGTTGCATTTTTACATTTGAGATTTTCAAGTAAAAACGGAAAAATAAATTGGATGCTGAAGTGAATGTGAAACTATTATTTTATTTTGATGTCTGCAGTTGTCAAGATTCCCTAATACTCCTTAGTGAATAATTTTACAAGTAAATGTTTTAATACAGACATTTAAATGAGTATACATAATGCTTTCTGTACCCATTTTGCACACTGATGTTCTCTGACATATTTTGCCTGGAGATGAAAGTGGCTGTATTTAACATCAGTCATAAACAGGTGAAATTTAGGCCTTGTCATTGAAGAAATTGGATAACTTTATTAGGTTCTGGAAAATTCACTGTAAAAATGAAACTGCCAGGTTATCTTAAGTGTTGCTGTGAAAGTCCTGAGAGGAATGAGAGACCCAGGTTCCAGTAGGGACTCTGTAGCTTACTTTCTGCCTAGGGGTCCAACTGCCTGGCACACAGAGGGCCCCACAGTTTCCCTGCAGCCTCAGAGCATGGTTGTGGGAGAGAGAGCTCAAGGGCTTAGCAGGGGTTTAGCATGCCATCCTGTGGCCTTGTTTTTAGCAGCTCTTCCAAACATTCTATTCTGTGTTAATCCAGAACAAGGGAGCCAAATTTCTCTTATTTTCTCCTATGTTCCCACGAAAAGAAATTTCAGTTGTCTGTTATCACATTGAGGCCAAGCTGTGTTTGTGGGTCTTTGTAATCACATTTAGCTTTCATACCTCCTCTCAGGTAGCCAGTGTATCCAGATGTGAAGCTTCATGGCATAATTTCTACTCACCTCTTGGTATCTTTTAAACAAGGAATCAGAGTAATGCAGAATATTATTCTCATTATTATTATTATTATTATTATTATTATTAATCTTCACCCTCAAAAATAAGGATTGATGAAACACAGATCTCTTTTATCTCCAGATAGCAGTACTTTAAGAGCCAAAAGAGTAGCTTCCACTTTGTTAGGCAGAAAAGTTGTTCTTATGTTTACTAAGAAATTATAGTCTTTCTGAGACATATTTGACAACCAAAAAAAAAAAATTGAATGCCATATTTTAAAAACCAGATGAACAATGTGTAATTTAAGGCATACTTATGTCACAAAAAAATCTTCCACTCACTCATTATGTAATTCACATTTTGCTGCCAGCCCCATGACGTATGATCTGTGAGTGACAGATTCAAAGGAACTGGGAATTCACATGCTTTCCTTATTCAAATATGAATAAAAAAATTTACATAACCCCATTGGAAAAAAAGGTCTTTATTATTTTTAGGATTGTTTTTGGTTGAAGGAAGTTTTGCTGGATTCTCTCTATAAAGTTTTCAAAAGCATGCCAGGTCAGCAAACTCTTAGCTCATGCCAATCCTGAAACAAAGATTCCCAAGAAAACATGTTATTTTCTAACCCCTAACCCCTGGTCACAGAAGAATTACCACTCCAAACAAATATTTGGAATCTAAAATTTAATAATAATAAGCCTCTGTAGACCATGATGTTGCTGCTGATTAACATGGGGTAAAACAGGCTCCTAAAGGGAGATAAGGCCAGACTGTAGAAGTGCACCTGCACAGGGGAGTGCTGAGGATCCTCAGAGAAAAACTGTTGATCCTGAAGCTCCTGGCCAGATCAGACCAGGGCCACCCAAAGCTCAAAGGACAGTGTCTGCAGGTTACAATCATTTTGCTTTCACTCTTTATCTCCAAGAAAAAAAAAAGCAATAAAGTAGCTATTGCAAAATTAATGCAATTAGAACATAGCAAGGGCATGAACATGTTAAATGAGATAAGAATTCACTTTTCCTTAGAATATTTCTTCTTCTATGCAAATTTTCAAATACTGATGCTTATAATCAAAGTATTTCTAGTGTGTCCCTGGGAACACTGACTTATATGTGAAATATTCACTAAAGTCAGGCTGCATTCATGCATAATTCTAAAATCCTTATGACCATAAAGAGCTCTTTTCCAAGAACTATCTTCTCATTGCTGACCATAAAAGCTCTTTTCCAAGAACTATCTTCTCATTGCTCTTTTCACCTCCAGAATCCATACCATATCTCTTCTGGGTTTGATTTTTTTGTTGACTCCTATCAGCAATTCGGAGAAGTCCAAATTTCTTTACATTCTTGCCAAAACTTGTTAGTCAGTGTGCCTTAAGTTTCAGTGAAATTAAAATGTTTCAATATAGTAGCTATTCTAATGGGTATAAAATGGTATCTTATTGTGGTTTTTTTCATTTCTCTAATTGTATGGCAGCCTCTAAAATAAGTAAATTTAGAAATACCATGGATCAACAATTCCACTTGTGGCGATGTACCCAGAAGAAAAGAAAGCAAAGGCTTTCTATTCAAAAAACACACCCTTTATACACTTATATTCATGATAATATTATTCACAATAATCAAAAGATGGAAGCAACTCAATGCCCATCACTTCATGGGTGGATAAACAGCTTGTGCTGTACATATTACAGTACAGTATTTTTCAGTCTTAAAAAGGATGCATCTTGCATCTTGCAGTGTGGATGCATCTTGAAGACATTATTCTAAGTGAAATAAACCAATCTCAAAAAGATAAATAGTGTATGGATTCACTTAGGTGTGATATCTACAGTAGCCACATTCATAGAAACAAAAATTATAACAGTAGTTTTCAGTGGCTGAGAGAAGAGGGGAATAGAGTATGTCTAATGATTGCAAAATTTCAGCTGTGGATGATAAAAAATTCCAAAGACACATGGTCATAATGTAAATTGCCTAGTGTCCTTAAATTGTAAGACTTACCATGATGAAAATGGTAAATTTTATATTATGTATATTTTGCTACAAATTTTAAAACTTTCTAAAGCCTTGTAATGACAATTATAGTGTTCCACTCAAGTGCAGTTCTCATCACAGGCTGACCCTATGGACTAATCTATCTGTATCTCTCACTGCTCCCTGCCCACAGCTCAGTTCCTGTGAACTCCCTGATAACTCTCAGTTTTTGTGCTGTGTATATGTATTTTGTCCACTGGGAAGTTCCGTTGTCTCTCTTTTTTTTTTTTTTTTTTTTTTTTTTTTTTTTTTTTTTTTTTTTTTTTTTTTTTTTTTTTTTTTTTTTTTTTTTTTTTTTTTTTTGCCAATACTCACTATTTATTGGTTCTGAGTTTGGGTGTTATACTACTTTGGGAAATCCTCCTTGATCCTTGTGATAGATCATCTTCATTTCTCCAGTGTTCCCACTGTACTTTTACAGCACTGATAACAATGCAATCTAATCTTCGTTTAACAGTGCAGTGTGAAGCAACTGTTGGAAAGAAACCAGTCTATCCCTTGTTTGTACACTAGTGAGAAGAGAAATTTTCCTTAGAAAAAAAAATAGAGTGAGAAGTAGCATAGATAATTTTATTAGTAGACAGGATATGAAGCCATACATTATAACTATATTCCATGTGATTAAGAAAGAAGGGAAAGTGTAAACATGTTAAGCTATGATATGAAACTTAGGTTAGACTGAAATCAAATTTCCAGATATAAAATTATATCATGGGTATGATTAAAACCAAATTACACACCACTGAAGAAAAACGAAGCAATGTTAAAGCATAGAAATTATATAAAACAGAAATTAAGAAAATATATAAAAGTGTATCAGTGGGCTGTGGGTAACTTCAAGAAGACTAATTAAGTGTAATTTGAATTCCTGTATAGGAGGATAGAGGTATAATATATTTGAAGAAAATAATAGCCAAAAATATCTAAATTGAACAAAAAATATAAACTCGTGTGTTTTAGAATTTCAAGGAATCACAAGTTCAGAAATATGAGGCAAAAACTCTGTGATATATCACAATTGTATTTCCTATAACCGGTGATAGAAACGCTTAAGAGCACCGGGGCGGGGAGGGGGGGGGGGGAGGGGGGGAAGCCTCATTAAATACAGAAGAATAAAAATAAACATGACAGAAGTTTCTTCATTGGTAAAAATTAATCTACTATACTAAACTTGGCAAGAATATCTTTGATAAACAAAATTGAAATGGAAACTTTTAAAGATGCAAACAAGCAAAAAAATTCTTCATTAGGCCAACCTGCATCACAAAAAGTATAAAAGGAAATCCTTCCGGCAGAAGCAAAATGATGCCATATGGAAATCTCAATCTCTGTAAAAGAATGAAGAGTTTCAGAGACAATAAATAGAGAGATTTTCTTATTTTAGAAATTTATTTAACAGATTGTTTAAAGAAAAATAATAACAAAGAATTATGGAATTTGTGAAAAATAAACAAAAATAAAATGTATGACATCAATGACAAATAATACGGAAGTATGTTGCTATAAATGCTTCATGTGAAATGGTATGAAAATAGATATAGAAAGACACAGTAACTAAAAGCTGAACAACTGTAAACCCAACACAAACACTGTTATAGCAAACAGATGGTCTCATGATTTCTCTTTCCTAGTGCTCATACCTTTGTGGGATTCATCGTTCTTGAGTGTAGGTAGGTATCTGTGACTTCTTTTTAATCCATAGAACATTAAAAGATGACTGGCTAGGAGGTATCAATTAAATTTGTAATAACATAACAATTGGCAAATATCTCTCTTCCTGGCTGGCTTTGAAAAACAAAGCAATTGATAGAGTGACTATCTCTATTCACAGAAAAATAAAAGTGGCAGAGAATTAACAAGCTAACTCTTAGAATTAGTGAGTTTAGTTACCAGCTCAAATTCAATAAACAAAAATTAATTTGAAAATAAATTTGAAAAAAATTAATGTTATGGATAATATGGGGTTTCGCCTGCATTTTGAAAAGTGAAAAGATAACCCACAGGTTGGGAGAAAATATTTATGAGTCACATATCCAATAAAGTATGTATATACAGAATATATAAAAATCTCAAAAATATGAAAAAACCCAATTTTTAAAATGATCATCATATATGGAATAGAAACTGTACCAAAAGAAATAAGTGAATGAGAAAATAAGTTACATGAAAAGATGTTCATGTTATTAGTTATTAGAAGAAAATTAAAACCAGAATGTGATACAAGCACACATCTTTAGCATACATAAAATAAATATACTTACAAAACCTGACAAATTCATATTTCAGTAATGATTTAGAATCACTGTAGTACCTTAATATTGTTGCTGAGAATGAAAAATGGTGGAGACATTTTAAAATTATTTGACAGACTTAAACACAGATTGCCACATGGTTCTAGAATTCTCCTCCTTGTTAACTGACTTACTGAAATAGAAACATGTTTATATAAAACCATATAATTTCCAAAATTGTAAAATTGTCCTAAATAAGGAACTGCCCTAAATAAACTGTGGTACAGTGATACAATTGAATGCCACTCAGCTATTGGTAAGTCACATGTGCATCATGTTAAACAAGTCAAATTTTAAAGAAAATATACACAGATTCACTTCATATGAAATTTTGGTGAAATAAAAATAATAGTATCAAAAATGATCAGTGATTGCTAGAAGGTGGTGGTGGTGAGATGTTAATGATGAGATGTTTGTAAATGGCATAGGGAATTTAAGCACATTGGAATTGCCCTTACAAAATTATGCAATCAATAAATATTAGTTTTATTTTGCCTAAAATATATTCTAAGAAAGACCATATAAAAGGAGAAACAATATAAACTCCATAAAATACATAATTTACAATTTCTAATCATACCATAATACTACACATTTAAATAATAAGAATACTACACATTTAAATAATAGGAAAACATGAACTAAGTTCTAAAACAAAATATAGTAGATAAAAACTGAAACCAAGGTAATAACAGTGCTGGAATTTGCAGAATTAGCTTTAAGTCAGCTAATATAAATATACTAAAATATTTTAAGGAGCAGAATCTCTTAATAAACAGATATAGTATGTCAACAAAGAAATATAATACCACAAAACAAAATTAATTGGAAATTATAGAAATAAAAGTAATAATGTATGAAACAAAAGTCAATGGTTGTTTTTAGCAGTATATTGGAAACAAAATAAAGAAATGTGAAGCTAAAAACTAATTGAGGAGAATAATAGTATTTGTCAAAAAAAAGTGGAAATATAGGACAAAAATGAAAAATATCTCAAGTAGGACAGGACCATGTCTAACATATATATAATTGAAATTCAGAAAGGAGAGAAAAAAAGAGATTAGAATAGAAAATTTAAGAATGTAATAATTTTTACTTTCAAAACTGATGAAATACCATCTATAAATCTAAAATATGCAGCAAATGTCAAGCATAATGATTGCATAAATTCATACATATGCAGATGAGTGACAAAAAGCTAAAAACTAAAGATAACAATGTTTATAGCAAAGATAGCAAATGTTGAAAATAACTAAATAGTACTATAGGCAAATATCAAAATTATAGATGATTACACCTTGTGGTTGAGGGGTGGGGAATGGAGACCAGAATACATTAAAATTAAATTTATAAAATCCTATGAGAAAAAGTATCAAGAAAGTCTTCATACCCAGCCAAAATATTCTTTATTTCCATATGTAGAAAATATTGACATAATCTTACTTAAATGGTAATTGATGGAATTTTTATATGCTTATCTGAACAATTATAAATAATAAAAGAACTTTAGATACTTGTCCAAAGAAGACATATAGATGGCTCACAGTTATATGAAATGTTCAATATCATCGAGAAGCATGTATAAAGGAAATACATGTTAAACCATAAAATGGTATTTACTTGCCCTGTGGGATAGTCTATATAAAAAGATTGAAAACAAACACTGGCAAAACTGTAAAGAACACTCATCTGGTGTTGGTGGAAATGCAATTTTTTGCAACCTCTTTGGAAAATGGCATGGTGATTGCCTAAAAAAGTAAAAATGCAAATTCCATATGGTCCAGTGGCATCTTCTAGGTATTTTTCCAAAGACTATAAAAAGATTAGTACAAAAAAATATATATATATGTACTATCATCCCATAACAGCATTGTTCACAATAGTCAAGTCATGAAATCAACTTAAATGACTGGGTAAAGAAATTGTGAAGCTTGTATTCTTGAAAAACTCCTCAGTATTAAAAACGGTGAATGCCTTTTAAGAAAAAAAAATGATAACCTGACTCTTCAGGTTATCACGCTAAGTGAAATAAATCAGAAAGCAAAAGATAATTACTGAATGGTTTTGCTCGTTGTTTGTAGAACACAAACAACCAAATAAAACAATATGACAAGACACAACAAATGTAACTCTTAGATTCTGTAAAAAAGTATGATGCTTGCTACTGAAGGGGGCTAAGGAAAAGGAGATGAAGGGGGAAAAGTACTTAGTGGAGGGCAAGTGAAGCATGTGCACCATTGAGGTATGAAGCTATACTTCTGAAATTATATAGTTTTGTAAATAAATGGAAAATCAATAAAATCTGATTAAAAATAAAACAACAAAAGACTATATCTAAAATATTTAGCTAATAAAAGCATTCAGTTAAAAAAGAACTATTAAACTGAAAAAGATAAAGCATCAGACAGATGGAAAAGTTAATAACTATAAGTAATAAATGTTTATAAAAGTCTTTATCTAAACAGAATAACTGGTGGCTAAAAGCAAAAATAATACTTCATTTCTGGATTGATAATATATCTATAATTTAAACATATAGCAATAATATGCAAAATAAAAGAACTAGTGAATGAAAGTGTTATATTTTGAACTCTTAACATATAATATTAAGTATAAAAAGAAAAATCTATAATATTAAATATAAAAAGACCATGGTAAAATTAGGATATGTATTTTAATTTCTAGAATAACTACTCAAAATAATACAATAAGTTACAGCTAAAAAGTCATTATAAGACAAATGGAATACAAATATTTGAAATTAATACTTGAAAATTTTGAATATGTGAAACAGTATTTGTTCATTCAAGGAAAATGCACAGTTAGCTCAAAGAAGAACAAATTCTCATATATAACAAAAAGAAATAGCAAGAAAGTTAATTTAAAATCCACCTTTAAATATTGTAAAAAACATACTGACTAAGCAATATGATTAAGAAAAAGAGATTAATAAACAATACAAACAAGATCCAAGTATGCACAATCCACTTGCAATAAAATATAAATATTCAAATTTAAATAGACTAAAAGTGAAGGATAGGGAAAAGATATATCATGCAAATAATAAGTAAAAGAAAGCTGATATGGCTATATCATTATATGTATGTTCCATATAAGCATCACTACCATAACAGAGAAAATAAAAGTATGTATTAATTTCTTTGTTAAAGAGTTTACACTGATGTTGCCAGAAATCCATAAATCAGATAATTCCTAAAAGACAAGTGAGAAAAGTCACTTGAGTGTTTTCCCGATCAATAATTAAAAGGGTCAATAATTTCAAAAGGTAATATAAAAACTCTTTAATCTGCAAATGCTTATTTTCAGAGCTTCAAAGAGCATGAGACAGAAATTGACAAAAAACAGATATATCCACCATTATGAAGGATATTTCTCAAAAAAAATGATAGAACAAGTAGACATAAAACTGAAATAAGATAACAACCAATCTTCCCATGGAAAGTTGCAACTAATAATTTCAGATTTGCGGTATTTTCAAGCACTTCCCAGGTTAAGCCATATGAGACCACAAAATAGTCTTTATCAGTCCAGAAGATTGAAAACTTGCAGAATATGCTTTATAGCCACAAAAAAATTATAATTATACATATTCACTAATACTAAGTGCTTTTAAATGGGCAGTAATAAATACTGCATGTGTTAAGTAAAAATAGTCAATATTAAAAATGATAAAGAATATATAAAACATGAATTTTAGTAATATATAACAAGCTATGTCTTGAAATTACTTATTGTAAGAGAAAAGACAATTTTGTTGATAATCTAAATATTTTTATTATAAGCTAATGAGAAAAAAACTATCAAATTATATGCAAGTGAAGTATGAGGAAGGAATAAAGGCAAAACCAAAAATTAAAAAAATAGGGGCAACGTAGCAAGATGGTATAGGAGAACTTAGTCTCCCAATAATTAGGCAACTACTCATGAATAAAAATAAATCTAAGAATATTCAGGAATCACTTACAAAGTTACAGCAAAGCAGTAAAACATTAAATCAGAGAATACACTCACAAAAAAGAATAGGAAGAACAGTCCCATTTTGCCCACACTACCCCATCTACCAGACTAACTCTAAAGGCCAAGAAGGAACTCCCCAACCTGAGACAATTGCCTTCACCAAGAAAAGGAGGGCAGGATAATAGACCAACTTTCCTAGTCTTTCAGAAAATTGCATTAAAGGAATCATTTCTATTTACCACATCCAGATTGCAGGTTAGAATTGACAGAGTTGAGAGATGAGCAGACTAAAGAAAGACAAGGGTTACCAATAACGCCAGGCAGTCAAAGTAATAATGATCTGATCTGCAGTAGACTCCTGTAGCTTTCATTACTGAAGACTTCAACAGTTCTTGTGGATGGTTCAGAACCCTGCAGACTTCAAAACTGATGATTCCATTAAAGACCTATGCTCCAGAGGATCCCAACAGCTTTTGCTTTTGAGGAAACCAACAGCCAGCACAGCCTAAGTGGATATCCTGTAACTTTGCAACTAAGACATGGAAGCTAATTTGTAGACTCATCTATTTATGAATACCATAGACAATTTTCTACTAAATTTGATCCAAGATTATAGGCAACTATAGCTTCACTTGAGTAAAGTACTAACTCACTAATCCTATCCAACTATTCTCAGTCAGCAGCAAACTCCTTCAATGCCATCTTTAGAGCTTGAACAAGTGTCCTATCTATAAAGACACCTAATGAGTAGCTCCTATCTTTCCCAACCAAGGACATTACCAACAGGCACATCCAGAAAGCCAAAGAATTCTCTCTTTAAAAGGATATACTAAAACATATTGAACTGTCAAACGTGAAAGAAAAAGAAAAAAACTTAAAGAGCAGCAACAGAAGAGAGGAGTTACCTACAGTGGGAGCCCTGCACTTCACAAGACTAACAATTTTTCAACAGAAATTTTCCAGTCCATGAGAAAATGAGATAACATATTGAAAAAAAATAAATATTTACTAAGAATTCTATACCTAGAAAACTGTTCTTCAGAAATAAAGACCTGAAACAAAGCTCAGACAAAATTACTAAGACGTGCCTTACAAAAAGAAAAAGGAAGATTTTTTTGAGTAGAAGTAGAAGGAAACATGTATATATGTAACATGATATAACATAAAAAGGTAGCATGAATCTCACTGATAATGGTGAATATAGACATTAGAATCTTCAGTCTGGTAATAATGGTGCATAACTCACTTAAATGAGTTTAAAAGTTAAAAGAACATAGTAAAATTAACCATAATGATAATAATCTGTTATAGTTACACAGTATAAAAGTTATGCAAATTGTAACAGTTAACAACTAAAATATTAGTGGGCAGAGAAATAAAAGAATAAATCTCATGAGTTTAATTGAAGTTAAGTTTAAAATAGTGTGTTACAATTCAAAATATTTTCTATAACCCTCAGGGTAATCACAAAGAAAAATCCCTTACTACAGTATAAGAACAAGATACTAAAAGTCAAAGCATAAAATTCCAAAAAACATCAAAACACTAAATGGAACACAAAGTAAGAAACAAGGAATAATGGATCTACAAAACAGTCAAAAAAGCAATTAACAAAGTGGCAAATGTAATTCTCTAACTATCAATAACTATTATAAACATAAGTGGATTAAATTCTCTGGTCAAAGTTCATAGAAACTGAATTCACAAAAAAATCATAAAAAAACAAGACCCAATAATATATTACCATAAATAATTATAGAATTCAATGAAAAATAACAATATTTGCATTATGGATATCCTAGAAGGGAAAGAGAAAAAAAAGACACCTTAGCCTTAAAAACAAAGATATATTAAATGTAAAGATTAGAAAATAACATTTCAGCCAAGGAGAATAGAGATAACTATACTTTCACCAACCAAAATAGACTTTAAACTGATAATGGTAAAAAGAAACAGGAAAGTCATATAATGATAAAGTGATCAGTACTTCAGAAACGACACTAACTATAAATATTTATGTAACAAATCTCAAAACTATAATAACTATAAATATTTATGCAACAAATCTTTACAAATATAAAGCAAAAACTGATGGGTAACATAAGTCAACAATTATTATTTGATTGTTTTAATATCACATTATTAATGGACAAATCATTTTCATATACAATTTTTTACAGTGGCTAAGACATGAAAACAAACTAAGCACCTTTTTATGGATGAATGGATAAAGATAATGTGGTATTCACATGTGTGCATATACACACACTGCAAATTATTGTCATTAAAAAAAAATCCTAGCATTTGAACATAGATGGATCTTAAAAGCATTACGTGAAATATCAGAAGGGAGAAAATCAGTACTTTATGATTTAACTTATATGTGCAATCTAAAAAAAAAGAAATTGCATAAAAATAAGTCAGACTTGTGGTTACCAGAAGTGGAAGAGAGTAGTGGAGGAAGATGGTCAAAAGTTACAAATTACCAATTATAAAATAAATTAGTGCTCAGGTTGTAATGTACAACATGATTACTCTAAATAACACCAATTCATAATATAAAGGAAGGTTGAGAGAGTTGTCTTAAGAGTTTTCATCACAGTTTTGTTTTTTTACTTTTTCTTTTCTTTTCTCCTTGCTTCTATTTGTATCCATATATGGAAAAAAGGGTGTTAACTAAAGCTATTCAGTAATCATTTCACAAAATACACAAAACAAGTCATCATGTTTTATACTTTAATACAGTCATGCACTCCAATTATTCCTGCATAGAGCTTAAGGAAAAGACATTAAAATCCAAGTAAGTGAAAATTTGTGTCATTTTCATGGATCAGAAGACTAAACAGCTTAAGGATTAAAGGTTTGAACATTATGAAATTTAAACTAGTTCCAAAATGACACACAGTTCAGTATAAATACAGCCCCAATCCTCAAAACTATTTTGTGTTTCTTTGACAAGTAGTTTCTGAAAGTGTGTATTGAAGGTGGAAGAATCACCAAGAGAACTTCTGAAGAAGATACCAGGGTGGGAGTCCTCCCTTATCAGACATATTATAATGTACTTATAACTAAGAAATTGGGGCATTGGTACAGGGATGTACCAGGAAACAGATCAGTAGAACATTAAACATACATACAGAAACCTTCACATATGACAAATGTGATGCATGAAAACAATGGGAGAGCATGAACTTTTCAACAATCTGTCCTGGGACAGTTATCTACGTGAGAAGAAAAAGAAACTATAGTATTACCTAACATCATACATAATTAATTCCATGTGCTATATTATATTATATTTTATATTTTTATATTTATATATTTATATTATATATATTTATATATATTATATATATTATAAATAAATAGACTAAATATAAACAACTTAGACTAAATATGTCTACAGGATAGAAATGAATTTCTTAAGATTCAAAAAAGGCAAACTATAAAGAAAAAATATAAACATATTAGAATCGTAACAGGGTGATAAGGCTGAATTGGGAGACTGTGCCCAATCTTTGTAATAAGATGCAGCTGAGTGGGACGATGATACTGGGCGGAGAAACAGCAAAGCATGTGGAGTGAGGGGCAAAGCTTCACAAGGGGAGAGCACAGGCAAGATGAGAGAGTGTAAGAGTGCGTGCAGGGACAAGGAGACACACACCCAGACATGAGAGGAAGAGAGCAAAGTGGGTGCCAAATTGGTTGCCCTCGGCCTAGCTGGGCAGAGAAGAAAAGCTGGGAGCTTTTGGAAACCTGGACTTGATTACCTGTGTAACCAAGAAGGGTGACTCACTGGAAAGAAGTTTTGGTTACATCTGTCCCTGAGAGGACAGAAGTTGACTTGAGGAAGAGACTTGCTGCGTACCGGGCTTCAGACCTAAGGCAGAAGAGAAGCGGAAGCACTGTCTGCTTGGACGCACATGTGACTGGAAACACGTGCAACTTTTGGACCTGGGACTTGGTGAGACTTCTGGGGTTAGGTGTCTAGGGGCCTGCATGGACCTCAGGACTCTCAGTTCCTTATCCTCTCGTTAATAGACCCTGTTTCTCTTAACCTGGTCTTGCACTGCTGTGAGGCGCTGGTGGACCGCCTGGTAGTGGTGAGTTTTAGAAACGAGCTTTTCATTTGTGAGGCAGTTTACAGTTATTTGTCTGCCTCTCAACTGCGAACAGAACTTCTCTTTCTTATAAGAAACCACTATAAAAAAAAAAAAGGAACATAACTCACAATATGGAAAAGACATCTGCAATATAGATGACCAAAAAAGAATTATAATAAAAACACGGCGTACTATATAAATCAATAGGAATACGATTATTCAAAAGGAAAAATGTGCTAAAACCTTAAAGGAATACTTGGCAAAGAAATACCTATAGCTAATAAAAATATGAAAAGGTGCTCAATTCACCATTAATTGAGGACATTCAGTGTATTTCTCTATAATCCACTACAAAACTACAATTCGATGTTGTTTCATACCCATCAGCTTTGCAAAGTAGTCTTAAGTTTGAAAAAAAAAAAAAAAAAACAAGTTTTGACAAGGAAGTTCAGAAAAAAAAATCTTATCCTGTGGGGTACAGTCTGGTGTTATCTAGTAAAACTGGAGCTATGTATTCCCAAGATACAGGCATTTCTTTCCTAGGATTGCATGGAGCTATGCCCATGTGCTCCAGGGAATGTCTGCATAGCATTCATGGCAGCACTCTTCATAATAGTCAGGCCTCAGAAATGAGCCAATGCCCAAAGACAAGAGAATGCAGAAAGGCTGCTAGGCTGGTAACATGCAATACTGTACAGCAGTGAACATAAATAAACTAACATATGGTGATTCACTCCCAGGAGAGTGTATTGAGCGGTATAAAGCAAGTTGCGGATGAGTACATATGGTACAATTTTGTTTAAATAAGTTTAAAATCTGCAATACTAAGTACTATGTGTTTCGTGGTGGAGGGAAGGAAGGGAGGAGGTACACAGGCATAACTTGCTGACCTGGACTACACCACCTCAACAGATAAGCCCTGGAAATGTTCAGAGCATATTATCTAAAGCAGGATATAGTGACCTGTTAGAGATTCAGCCACAGTTGCTTAAACTATGAAGAAATGCAAGAAATGATAAACACAATTTCAGTACAGTGATTACCTTTGGGGAAGGAAAAAAGATAAAACTAGAGAAAGGCACTCACCAGACTTAAAGATTGTGGTAGTGGTCTATTCCTTAAACTGTGCAGGAATAGCATATTATTTATGTAGCATTAGTCTATATTTCTGATACAGATTTCATACAAGTTATTTTTTTATCTAATGTTTAACAAAATATAAGACCTTTCCAAGTGTGAATTTACTTATATCCCATCATGTTTCCCTTTCAATGATCCTTGTAGCTTCTCATTTCATAATGAATGAACTCTTATCTTCACAGGTAATAAAAAATCCCATCCCTACCTTCTCCAAAAAAAAAAAAAAAAAAAAAAAAAAAAAAAGAGAGAGAGAGATTATGTGTCATAGACAGTGAAACAAACACAGCCTAAATATGGTCAAATCACCATTGAATTATTTGATTCCTATATATTGGAACACTTTCTTAACCTCTCTGACTCTGACTCTTTAAAATGAACATAGTAATGTGTAACTTGCAATACTGTGAGGGTTTGAAGCTTAAATAAGATAGAGCAGTTTGGGTGGACAATTTGTAGAAAATAATCAAATAGTAAATGTTTCTGTCATTTAACTAGAAATTCCAGTACTTCAAATTATTTCCACAAAAGCAATGTTTAATCTCTTCAAAATTTATAAGTAAACATGCTCATTGCAACACTGTTTTGAGAAACATTGCCAATATGAAAATTGGTATACTATGGTACATCACTACTTGGAAATACATTATCTAGTCATTAAAAATGAATAAGGTAGACGATGCATTGTCAAAATCTCCGTGATATATGGCTAAGTGACAATATTCTCATTCACCTATGTGGAGTGTGAAGCTCAGCAAAGTTTGAAGATGTCTAAGTATCCCAGGTAGTCACCCCGTAATTACATGCACAAAACATAATTCTAAAATAAGACTTGACTCATATGTGGAATATAAAGGAACAAAAAAAACTAAACCAAAACAAACCCTAGAAATTTGTTGAATTGAGGCTATCATAAAAGAGGATGGGGTGGGGAGTAAAGTAGGGAGGGAGCCCAATCAACTGTGGTGGAATATTTTTGATGGTGGGAGTGGTGTTGTGATATACATTTGAAAAGGTGGCCCTGCACTCCTACGTGATGAACAGTGTTGCAAACTAATGTTACCTCAATAAAATAAATATAATTTAAATAGATAAATTTATTCCTACTCTAGCATGCAACCAGGTGATTCTCTTTCTCTTCCTTTCCTAAAAGACTTTTGTGTAAGTCATTCATAACTGCAGCAATGAAAACCTTTTTTGGGGTGTTAATTTAAATCTAAAAAAGCCAGTTGTAAAGGATAAGTTCTGTGAGACTAGGTCACCATTTTTCTATGGGAACTCTGAAAACAAGCTGCTATATTAGGGGCACATAGATTATCCTATCTGTGCTATGATTTTTTTCCCTGAAAACTGGGTCAGAATGTCACATAAAGGCACTTCCAAGGTGCTCAAATGAATAATTTAGTAATTCTCTAGTTGTTTCAGTGGTGCTGACTCTGCTTCTAAGGGATGATCATAGATGGGAATTTAGAAGTCATGCTGACCCCGTGTCGTCTCCTGTCACAGCTCATATCACACTCTTCTGTCTCCCGCTTGACACCATCAAACCCTAGCAGTCAGAGGCAATGAACAAGTAGAGTGGTCCTCAAGAAGGAGACAGATGGTGCTCCAAGGCTTCTCCATCACAAAAGAGAGTTCAGTGAGGACATGAAATACCTCCATCCTTACACCTAAAGCAAGAGTGTCTTAACAATTCAAAGAAGGATTAGCTTTTTGTGTTTTGACTTTTGGCTTTCTTTTTATTTCTTCTAAAAGAATGACCTATTTACAAAACTAAGTATGGCACTGCCTGAGCAGTCTCCATGGTTCACCAGTGTCTTCACCCTGAAAGACTGGAGATTTCTGAGGTGTTACTTTGTGTTTATGCTGGTTACAGAGCCATCCACACATATCCAGTGCATCTTGTCAGTGTGAATGACACTGACATAGACACCAAGGCCACTCCCCACCCTGTTATCTCTCCCACAGCTCTGGATCACAGTTAGTCTGTGGTCTCTAAAAAGAGGCCCAGCATGGACTATGTCCCATAAATCATTGACTTGCTGAGTCATAAGTGGGTTTTTAATAGTTTGAGGAAAAGAGAAACAGGATTGAACCCAGTCAGTGCCAATTTGCCATGAGTCTTTCATGTGAGGCTACTAGAAGGAGCCACAGGTATTAGGAGTCAAATAAATCCATGATCCCATACAATGATCACAAGGATTGTACTCTGTGGGTCTATCTATTCTGTCTAGAAGCAGGGCCTGAGATCTCTCTGTTTCTGTGTACTGGGATTAGAATCAGACCATGTGCATGATTCCCAAATCCAGGCAAGTCCGTCCATGTGTCCTCCCACGAACATTGACATGATCAGAGCTGACATAAATGAAATCTCATTTAGAGAATTTTCTGCTAATTCTGCTAATTTCTGCTAAATCTGAGAGTTCACCAAGCTGAAATTTCACCCTAGATCCCCCAAAGTCCAAAAATTATAAGGATTAATTGCATTAATTGCAGGATCCCCTTGACCTGCAGAAGATAGAAAGAGCTCTTCCCTTTCTGAAGCTCCCAGATCCCACAAGGCCATCAACAGACAGCTCCCCGTACACAGTTCCACTAATCCAGGACACTGTATCAAATGTCACCAGAATTGCTATTTCTTGAAAGAAAAATAAAATCATTGTTTCATCAACCCTGTCCAGAAACATGGAGTTGAGGATCAGTACCCAACCAAATGCATAATCCACAGTGGAAACTAAAGCTTCAGCAATGCCTGGCACAAAAATGAGCACTGAAAGCTTCTGCCTCATCTATGTCAACAATGATTCTAGAAGCAACATATCATTTAAATCCCCAGGGACCCTTCAAAGGTAACCACCATCATCCCCATTTAACAGATGATGATCCTACATGATGATGCAAAAGTGACCCATGTGTTCTCGGCCCCCCAATGGGTATATGCACCTGAGTTACACTCTGTCTGATGAAGGGTCAAAAATGTATAAGACAAAGTCTTACTCTGCTCCAATTCTGGCCATGAACCAGAGAGAAGCAATATACTGTGAAAGAAAAACCTTAGTTCAAGGTATGAGCTCTCTCTGTCACATGAGGCTGTAACACTTCTCTAGCCAGGCAATATCTCTTCCAGGAAGTCTTCCCTGATAACTGCAAATCATTCTCTAGCACTTTTGTGCCCCCAATACAATGCACATTTCTGTTTTGTTTATGTCCTTTGTTTAAGAGATAATATTCTCACTTGTCTGTTGCCCCAATAAACTCACCAAAAGTAAGTGCTGTGACTTAGGTCTGTTCTGTGGTCTCCAGAGATCCAACAAAAAATTGGTGTCAGAAAGAAAAGCATTTACTAATGTGGAATTTTGGTGGTGAGAGCAAATTTCCCAGGTCTGGTATAGACTGGGGGTTCTTTACTATTTGATGAGCTGACTTTGACAAGACGTTAACAAGATGAAAATGGTGAAAATCCAATTTCACTAGAGTCCTGGAGTCTCTTAAGTGTCCAACTCCCATCACCTAGTTTTGTGTGTTTACTAATCCAAGGTAGTATATGGTTACTCATTCTTTCATATTAAAAAGTGTTCCGAAGAGGTGGGAAAGGTGGCACCAGGCAGGAAGCATGAGGTCTAAGGTTATAGACTGGTTCCTTCACAACATATCTGTGACAGGGACACACTCAACATCTCTCTGAGTCTCAGTTTCTCCAGCTCTCAAATGAGAGCATGGGACCTAAAACCCCTTTAGTGTTCAAAGTCTTGAATGATCAGCTTGAAGCAGTGGGCCAGCATGCCTACAGCCGCCAAAGGGTGATATTAAGCCTGAACTTCCAGGGAACACAGAAGTCTTTTGAATAATGACTTTGCAGATAGGCACTGGGGCATCATAAACCTCCCTTGCCATTCTCAAAGTTATAATTTCACCCCATTGTCACTAACACCCTAGTTTCTGCAGTAATTTCATTTAATTTTATGGCCTGGCTCCCACAGCCTTGCTAGTCAGATAAGCGGGTTTGACAGCTGTGAGGACAATGCTGCACAATGATTTGCAAGACTGGGGGCAGGGCATAAACCAGCCAGACCAACAACATAGGTGGAGAGAATCGATTTATCTCCAGAGACAAGACCAGACCTCCCTCCAAGCAAATGGGCCATGCCAACATGACCAAGGCTGGTTAGGGTGGAATAGAGGATCTGCTTTGATCTAATGGCATAAGGACCCTGTGTGATTCATCACCAGATACAGAATAGGCCATAAGAGACCCAGAGGGCACCATGTGCCAACTCATCCCTAGGAGGGCCCCTATGTGTCAAGTTCAGGAGCAGAAAGGAATGAAGAGTGAAGTAAAGTCAACTATTACTGCCATTTGTACAGAGAGGCAGGCACTCCTTGGCTCCTCTCACCTGGGCAAGTAATTTTAGTGCCCAGAGTCTGCCTCCCATTTGGTAAGATTTCTGGAGGAGGGTTAACCAGTAGGCTCAAAATGAACCCTCAAAAAGGCCAACTCAATTAGTCAGATGGGTTAAAAATGCAAATGGGAGACAAAAGAATAAACTCAAAGAAGGAACAGAGCCCTGGCCAAAGGCAGCAGGACAGTTGTTGCAAAGGGTGTGGCCAGGCCTCCCAAAAGACCCCAACTATACCCACAAATGGTGCTGTGAGTTCACAAAACACTCATGGACTCCAGCCTGCTAGGCGCTGTTGCAAACACATTGCACATATCCTCTCCTTTCATCTTCACAGCAACTGGGAGGTGAGTTCTCAGCAAACACACATTACAGAAAGCTGTTCAGGCAATATAGTTAGGAAACAGGGAGGAAAGATTGACCATAGCTCCTTCTCTGCAACATGCTTGCTTGCTTTTCTTTGGGGCACAGACCACTCTTTCTTGTGGGACTTCTCACTAAACTACAGGAATTTTAGCAGTGGCCTTGGTCTCCACCTACTTGATGCCATTAAGACCCCTTTTCCAGTCTTGACAACCCAAAGTACCTGTCAGATGCCCCATAGGGGGGGCAGAATTACCCCCAGTGGACAACCATTGTTCATGAATGCTGCAGAGATCAACATGGCAACAAATAATTTCAAAGTCCAGTTTATCCTTCCCTGAGATGGAAACTAGAATTTGGGTTCAGATACAGAGAGACCAGGAAGCAGTGCTGAGCTTCATCTGGAGAGTCAGGTGGAAAAGTGGGCTGACCTGAAAACAGGAGGGGTCTGCTGGGGTCATGGGGTGGGAGACAGAATTTTTCCCACATAGAACAACAACAACAACAACAAAATGTGAATAAGAGTTGACAGCAAATCAGAGTTGTCTGAAAGCTTTTCACAAACAGCTTTCTGGAGTCCTATTCCCTTACTGAAGCAGAAGTCAAGGGTAGGAATATTGGAATGTCCAGTTCAGCAGGGACCCGAGGCAATCACTATGTAGTTTGTGAATCAGAGGAATTTGGCATGTCTATTGCTTAGGTTTGCAGAGCCTCCAAGGGTCCTGTGAATGGGCTTTCTGGCAGACTCTGTGACCCCTGTGGAGTAGACTACTCTTTCCCTGAAATATAGTTTCACCTGGGCAACCTCACCTCACCAGATAGCCTGATTACAGCCTTTGTATGGAGGAAAAATCCATTTCAAGTCAAACAGAACTGAACTTGAATCCACTATTTATAGTTTACTATCATTGCCCTATGTGAGCCTCAGTTTTCTTATCTGCAAAATGAATCCCAAAATATCTACTTCCTGGGTCTTTCAAAGCTGAAGCTACATATTTGAAGTGTGAAGACATAGCTGTCATCAAAGAATTATGTTGGCTGAATCCAGCACTTCTCAAAAGTAACTGTTCAGATACAGAACAGCCAGGCAAAAACACTCAGAGGCTCATATATACCTAGAGACTACCAGCATTCCCAGGATAGTTTCACACACAGAAGTCCAGAACCAGGCCTCTCTTCTGGAATGGCTTCTAGTGTTAGTGTCACAACTGTGATTTCTGGATGATCTGCCCCGTCCGGGTAGAATTTTATGGGAGACCCCAAGTGCCCATTTTCCCTGCAGGCTGACCTGGTTTTTCCAAGCCCTGAGAGCCCCACCTCAGAAGCATACTAGTACTGAGCACCGCATCTTTATTTTCGCATGTAACCCCCTTTCAGTCACTCCTGAGTATGTCTATTTGTTGTATAACCATCTCAATCCAAGTAGGTTCATCATCAGTTGTGTCAGATAAGGAATGGTAAAATCTTTGAAATTATCCTTGTTGAAATTTTCATAACAATCAGCAAAAAATGGAAAAAAAGCCACTTTAATTTCTCTCTCAAGTTCTGTCTTCTTTCTCCTCACATGCTCTCTCCACCCTTCCCTCAGGATGGCCCTTTTATCCCCTCCTCCCAGGCCCAGTGTACCCACTCACCCATGCACACACCCATTAGGCCAGGTATGTACAATCATGGGGAGGGCACAACACCACAGCTGTTGCTCATAGGGGCCAACGGCAGAAGGACACAAACCCTGAAAACTCATTTACCCTACAATGCACCTCTCAGGGTTTTCCTTTGTACATAGATTGCAAGCTCCACATGTAGCCTCCAGCCCCTGCCCTTCCTCCATGGATGGATCCCTCAGCCCTCACCCTAATAAAGGCAAACAATGCCTCCCCCTGGGCAGGGGTCAGCAGTAGAAGATCATCCACATGCAGGGCATATGCCTGGGGTCCAGAGTGCCCTGTTCTTGTCCCAGCAGCCCCTGTTCTCATGGGCATGAACCTTGGGTACCCCTACAATGGCCTCCACAACTCTAACAGACATGCACTGGGTCTGACCCACTCCTGCTCTCATTGTATTAGCCTCACACACTCCTGCTCTCACTAGATTCCCCACATTTGGGTGTAGGGCACTTTCAGAGACACTGTGACGAGGCCAACTGGCCCTTTTTGGCCCTCTTTGCAGTTGGTCAGTGATGAGCCATGTTTCCCTCTGAGCACTCTGTCTCTTGATCTCCCCCAAGCTGCCACCATCACAGTGATGTTGATGCAGCTCACATAGGGAACCAAAACTGCCATGAGGGACCCGAATGAGGACACAGGGAAACTTTTCAGTACCATGTCCCTCATTTCTGCTGTGAAACCTCGTTGTCAGGACCACAAGCATTAACATTAAACACAACCTCTTTCCCAGTTCCTGGAGAAACTGCACCAGCTCAGTGTATGCTTGCCATTTACTCAAAGCTTCTGGTATGTATCCCACATCAGCCCAGACTGTTCACATGGCAGCCATGATCCATCCAGCACAGTAGATCACCCAACCAGACCACCATCTATTCTGCAGCTGCTGTCTCAGTGATGGCTGTAGGACCACTGAGACCACTCTCTCCATCTCTCCTACAGTGAAGATAACTCTGCCCCAGGACCCACAAATGCAGCAACCAAGCTGCCAAGGACTTTCCCAGTTTCTTTTTTTTTATTTAAATAATATATATATATATATTTCACATCATTGTGCTCCCTGGGGGTCACCCACCACCTCCCTTCCCTGGCTACTCCAGCTGGTCCCCTCCCCCATTTGTGTACTTTCATTTGGTTGTCCATATATTAGTGAAACCATTTGGTTTCTGTCTTTTTCCTTCTGACTTGTTTTTGCCAATATGATTTCTTCTAGGTACATCCATGTTACAAAAAAAATCTGAAATTTGTCACTTTTAATTGATGCATAATATTTCATTGTATATGTATACCGTATCTTTTTCATCCAGTCAACTGTCTTGGGGCATTTGGGTTGTTTCCAGGTCCTTGCAATTATAAATAGTGCTGCAATAAACATCCAAGCACAGGTGTCCCTTTGTACCCATATTGAAGTCTCCTTTGGGCAGATTCCCAGAAGAGCGATTACTGGGTCAAATGATAGTTCCATTTTCATTAGTTTGAGGGTCCTCCAAACAGCTTTCCATAGTGGCTGTACCAGTTTACATTCCCACCAACAGTGTATGATGTGCCTTTCTCTCCTTATCCATGCCAGCACTTGTTGTTGTCCGTTTTTTTGATGTGGGCCATTCTTACTGGTGTAAGGTGGTATCTCATTGTGGTTTTGATTTGCATCTCCCTGATTGCTAGTGACGTTGAGCAGTTTTTCATGTGCCTGTTGGTCATTTGGACTTCTTCTTTGGAGAAGTGTATTTTTAGATCTCCCCGTTTTTTAACTGGGTTTTTTGCTTGTTTTTGTTGAATTGTGTGAGTTCTTTGTGTATCTTTGTTATCAGACCCCTATGACTTGTATGGAGAGTAAAAAATTTTTTCCCACTCAGTTGGGATTCTTTTGTGTTTTTTTTCTGTTGTCTCTTTTGCTGTACAGAAGCTTTTTAGTTTGATGTAGTCCAGTTTCTGATCAAACTGTTTACCCAAGTTTACAGTTCTGCTTGGGTGTCTGGGTGATTGTTGTGAACTCTGTCATCTGGAGCAGCCCAGCAGCCTGACCTCCTGGGGCCACAGGCTGCTGGTGATTCATACGGTGAGCCTAGAGCCAAGTGCCAGAGTCCTCCTCCTCTCGAGAGGTGGAGTCTGGTATTTCTCAGGCATTGAGTCACTTTTGTTAGCAGGTCAGAGGAAGGCAAATTAAACTGCCTGACAAGGAAAAATCTGATCTTTAACCCCACCACTACCAGGTCCGTCCACCCATGTATCAGCAGCGCAAGACCAGGTTAACAGAAACAGGATTTATTAAGGAAAGACTAAGGAACCAAGAGTCCCCAGGACAGCCCAGGCCCTTGGACGCCTCACCCCAGTCCAGTAAACCAAACAACGTGAAGTAGGCCAACACCAAGTCTAAGTTTCCAACAAGCTCCATCTCTTCATTTTATTACCACACTCGGCTATTGCCCGTGGGCCAGAAGTCTGAGGCCTTTCTTCTCTCCACCTGCTATCGCCAAAGCCAAGCACCAGTTCAGCAGCAGCATCCTTCTCCTCTCTGGTCTGAACGTGCATTATGCACCCTAATCTTCGTTTTCATCCCATGTTCTTCTCATCCCTGTGCTGTTCTCTCCCAAGACTCTTCCCCTCACTCCACATTGTCTCAGCCCACAGTGGCATCTTCTTTTAGTTCAGCTACATCTTATTGCAAAGATGGGGCCACAGCCTCTCAGTTCAGCTTTGTCCCAACCTTACAGTTTCTCTGGATTTCTTACTGGAGAAGTGTCAAATGTTGTTGCAGTTCCCATAGTTCATTCTGTAACTTATGGATGCTGGCTCACTCTCTCAGCATGAACTACCACAGAGCTGTGCAATAGCCATTCCACAGCGCCTGCCACCTTGAGCCACTGCATCTGTCCAAGTTCCCCTCTATGTCACACAGGGCCTGTTCTAACTACCAAGAGGATCCTCTGTCTGCCTCTGGCCATCGAAGGGGACATTCCACTGAGAGAATACACTGGCCACAGGGTACCACCTGCTTGTGGTCAGCCACCCATCAATGTCTTTCCAGGTCTCAGAGGGCTCCATGTCTGTCTGCATCAAACCTTCCTGCCAGTACTAAACCTATTATTAGGTAACCAACCCAATCTGAGTACGTTTATCACAGGTTGTAGCAGACAAAGAATGTCGAAGCCCTTGAAGTTATCTTTGTAGAAATTTTAATTACAAACAGTAAAGAAACAGTTCTTAAGTTTCTCTTCCAAGTCCTCTCTCCTTTCTCTTCACATGCTCTCTCCACTCCTCCCCCACCCCGTCTATCTCCTCCACTCAGGCCCAGGTGCATCCACCCATGCATGCACACACCCACCAGGCCCAGGAGCACACAATAATGGGGAGGAAACAACGCCACAGGTGCTGGTCATAGAGGCCACTGGAGGAAGGGTAAAATCACTGAAAATGCATTTAACCTACACAGCTGTATACCAGCTTTGTTTCCTTGCAATGTAGTCCAAATCTTCTGGTTGTACCAGAGGCCCACATTTTACACATGCATTTTTTTCTGGGTTAAAAAAAATTCAGTGTCATCCCCACAAATAAAATTATGGTTATCCAGCATAATGCATGTTATTTTTTAGCTGAGCCTGCAATTTGCAAATGAGTCCATTGAAAATGTGAAGGAAAGTGCAGGATTTGAGGCAATTCTGAAAATGATCCATCAGATTTGTTCTCCAATTTAAATCCATTTGAATGAATAAGAAGCAGAATCAAAGAGGGGAGCTACTATCTGTTCCAAACCCAGAAACTCTCCACCCACAAACCTGAAAACTGAGTTTCTCCTCAAAATGAACAAAGCAGGTAGATGAAATTGATCCCAGGGGAGAATGGTAAGGGAGTCGTGAAAGACACATATATAGTAACAGTATTAAAATGTCACCCTGAGCTTAGTGCTTGTACCCTCGCAGTCATCCAGCATTGCTCATGGCCGCCTGCGCTATCATGCACATCAGCCTCATGCCGCCTTGGTGGAGGTGGCAATGGAATTGGAACCATCCTGGAGCCTGCCGGAGTGGACCAATGTGCAGGCACTGCTGTGCTCCCAAGTCTTTCCAAAAAATGAGGCTCTGGTGTGTGGTGGGGAGGGTGGAGGGAGGGGACCATTAACCCCCTCTGGTTTTCCTCCCATCCTGTAGCCCTCGTCAGGAATAAGGAAAACTCAATAATTTAACATGACTATATAGCACAGATGAGGCACAATAACAAAGGGCCCACATTCTCGCCGGCTCCCTACATGGAGCTGGAACACACATCTCTCGGGATGCCCTGCCCTCCCATGCCACCCCTTCTGGACTCAGGGGTGAGTGCTGGGTGGGCCCCTACTGCATCTTTGACCTGTGGGAGGCACCAGGTTCCAGGGACTCACTAAATAGGACCCAGAAACAAAGGGTACTCTGCCCACGTTTTTGCCTGGATCCTTTTGGGGGTCAGTCATCTGCAGCGACAATAAACATTTGAGTACAGGTCTCCCTTTGTATAAGTGTTTTGATCTCCTTTGGGTAAATTCCCAGAAGAGCAATTGCTAGGTCAAATGGTAGTTCTGTTTTCATTCATTTGAGGGTCCTCCAAACAGCTTTTCATAGTGGCTGGACCAGTTTACATTCCCACCAGTAGTATAAGAGTGTTCCTTTCTCTCCACATCTACACTAGCATGTGTTCTTTGACAAAGGAATGAAAAACTTATAGTGGAACAAAGACAGCCTCTTCAATAAATGGTGTTGGGAAAATTGGACCAAGACATACCAAAAAAATGAACCAAGACAACCCCCTAACACTGTACAAAATCCAACTCAAAATGAATAAAAGACTTGGGTGTAAGACCTGAAACCATAAAGTACATAGAAGAAAACTTGGGCAAAACTCATGAATTACACTTCAAAAATCCATTTCTGAATATATCTACAGCTGGAAAAAAAATGAAGGAAAACAAACAACTGGGACTACATCAAACTAGCTTCCGTATATACACATATATACACAAAAACAAAATCAGGTTTATTCCCACTGTCAAAAGAAAAGTCAGTTTCTAGTCTAGTCAGTGCTCCTTTGAAGGTAACATGACCTTTTCCTCTAGTTGTCTTTAGAATTCTGTGTTTATTGTTCTTAACAGTTTCCCTGTGATATGTGTAGACCTAATGTTATTTATAGCCTTTATTTTGTTGATGGTTAACAGCACTTCTTGAAATTGTGCCTTGATGTCTTTTGTTATTAGAAAAATATTATCAGTTATTATTTGTGAGTGTATTTCCTACCCCATTTATTTATCTTCTCCCTCTGGGTTTCCAAGTGTAGGAAAATGATGGATGGATGGATGGATGGATGGATGGATGGATGGATGGATGGATGGATGGATGGATGGATGGATGGATGGATGGATGGATGGGATGGGATGGAGAGAGATATTCCAATTAACTACTATATTCACATGCTCCATATAGCTCATTTTTGTGTCCTGTACTATTCATATATTTTCCACTCATGCTTCATTTTCTACTGACCTGATTTCCAATTTGCTAAATCTGTTGTAAACCTGTCCAATTTGCTGTGAAACTTATATATTTACCTAATTGATATAGAATTATTTTTACTTCAAGAATTCAAATAACCTCTTCAATAGTTTCCTGATAAAATTCTCCATTATATCAATTAATTCTTTGACTATATTATTATAGAGCCCATATCTAATGAATTTTCTGTTGCTATATTTTATTGTATGATTTTACAGCTTAAAAACTATAACTAACACACATTAAGTGAAAAAAATCAAACGCACAATTCCATGAGTGTTTATATATGTACACATTCACATAACACCTACAAGATCAAGATACAATAGTTATTAACAATATGAAAAGAATTATAACAAATTGATAAGAATAGAGAGAATTAACACAAAGGAAAAATGGGCAAAGGATCTGAACAGGCAGACTTATGTAAGATACATGAGAGTAGATCTGATAGGTGTGCAGACTCACCAACAAGAAAATGTAAATTAGAAATGCCCTCTCTCCCAGACAAAGAACTGAAGTTAGGCATGAATACAAAGACCTAAGGGAAGAATTTTTTTTTAATTCATTTTATTGATTTGTCACATTTGTGAATTAATTGATCCCTATTCCCCCCTCCGTATCCACCCTCCAGTCATTCCATCTCCCATTTTTCTGTGATTTGTTGGTTGGTTAAGTTGATGTTCAGTTATTCATTGTTTGGCCTGTTGGTTTTTTTAAAAAACACAAAAGAAAATAGCATGACAGAAACATCAATAAGAATAACATAATTGATGAACTGAAGAATAAGATTGAATACCTAAAAAAGAAACAAAAAAGCAACCCAGGACCTAAGGAAATAACAGAGGAGCTCAAAACTGCAAGGAAAATTCATGAAAGCAGACTAGATAAAATGGAAGAAGGAATCAGTATCCTTGAAAACACCGATCTAGAGAGGATGAAGAGAGATACAAAGCAAGAAGAATGAAGAAAAACTCAGAGATCTGTCCAATTCCTTAAAGAAAGGAAACATAAGAGTAATTGGAATCACATAAGGAGAAAACAGAGAGATGAGAACTGAAATACTATTTAAGAAAATAATGGAAGTGAATTTCCCAAACCTGAAAGAAGAAATGAAGATAGACATGCAGGAAGCCAAAAGAACACCAAACTACATCAACAAAAGAAAAACTGCAGCAAGACATATCATTATAAAACTTCCAAGAGTCCAAGACATGGAAAGAGTAATGAAACTGACTAGAGAAAAGAAACAGATAACCTAAAAAGGAAAACCTATTAGATTGACCTCAGATTTCTCTGAAGAGACCCTCCAAGCAAGAAAGTTTGGAGCCACATCTTCAAAACACCAAGACAAAAAATTCCAGCCAAGAGTACTCTACCCTGCAAAGCTATCCTTCTTGTATAAAGGAAGAATAAAAACCTTCTCAGACAAGCAAAGCCTCCAGAAATTCACTACCACTAAACCACCACTCCAGGAAATCTTACAAGAAGCCCTAAGATCAAAACCAACAGAAGAATAAACAGGAACAACAAAACAAAGAAGCAAATAGGAAACTAAAAATAACCACCAAAAAATCAACATTAGAATCTCAACTATGAATTATCACCCTAAATGTTAATGGTCTAAACTTAATAGTCAACAGACACAGAGTAGCAGACTGGATCAAAAAAACAGAAACCAATATTCTGCTGCCTCCAGAAAACATACTTGACCTCCAAAGATAAGCACAGACTGAGAATAAAGGACTGGAAAACAATCATTCAACCAAATGAACCCAAAAAGAAGGTAGGAATAGCCATTATTATAACAGATGAAGCAGATTTCAAATTTTAAAAAGTAACAAAGGACAAGGAAGGTCACTACCTAATGATAGAGAAGTCAATTCAGCAGAAAGACAGTACAATTATAAGCATATACTCACCAAATGAGGGAGCATCAAAATTCATAAGACAACTATTAGCAAAACTGAAAGCAAATATTGACGAAAATATATACATAGTAGGAAACTTTAACACTCCACTCTCACCAAAGACAGAGCAACAAAACAGAAACTACACAAAGACACAAAAACCTTAAATGAAGATCTAGATCATCTGAATCTAGTAGATATCTATAGGATACTGCACCCCCAAGGAAAAGAATACACTTTCTTTTCAAACACACTTGAATCATTCTCCAAAATCGACCACATACTAGGCCATAAGGCAAACATGAGCAAACACACAAAAGTAAAAATGCAGCAACAAATATGGAGCTAGAAGGAACATGTTAGTGGAAATAAGCCAGAAAGAAAAAGAGAAATACAGGATGATATCACTTATCTGAGGAATATAGGAAAAAAGAAACAAATAAATGCTTAAGAAAAACTGGAAATTGCCAACAGAACTAAAGCATAGAAGAGAGGGAAAGGAGGGAGAAAATGGGAGCAGGGGAGGGCAAAAAAGACTAAGATAGTGCACGGGTGATAAGGTGATGGAAGAGCATTGGGATAGAAAATGATGTAAAATATATACATATATAGATATATAAGTGCAAACAAAAAGTAAATTAAAAAAGAAAATGCAAATTAAAATAAGATGCAATGTTTCATCAAAATTATATTAAAAGTTAGAAATTAATACCTCATTGGTCTGTGGTGATGAAACCGATACTTTCATTTAACCTAGAAGTGGAAATGAAAATTGTTATGTGCCAGATAGCTGTCTGTGCTTCAAATTTATCTGCCTTTTGATTCAGCAATTCCATTAAACACAAATATAATATTAATATTTGTTGAGCACTTACTATTTATCACACACTACTTTTAGTCCTCTACATGCATTAATTCATAGAGTTCTCAAAATGACATGGAGCAATAAATATATCCCAGTCTGAATTGTAGTTGAAGTAGGAAACTAAAGCTCAAAAGGGAAAATGTTGTTTGATTTTGCTTTAAACACAAAATAGAAGAGGTTAAAAAAAATATTTTTAATGAATGAATAGGGGAAACCTAGCATAGATCAGTAAGTGTCACCCAGGTGGGCCTAGGGGATATGACAAGGATGTCAGGTGGATATGACAAGGAGTCAGGTGGATAAAGTCATGGCTAGACTAATCAGGCCCTGTAAGATTGCTGACTATAAAAGAAGGTTCTGCTACCTCCATACCAAGTATTTTCAAAGATTTGCATCTCTGTGTGCTAAATACTATGGAGTTTAAAAACATCAGACTTACTCGACTCTGAGGGTCTAGACAATGTGGCATCAGTGCACACTGTTCTGGTCTCCTGGAGAAGGAGCCATGCTCAGTCATCTGGGCCACATTCACAGGAGTTGGTGGGCACTTTCTATTAACTGTTTCTCTCCACTGCTTACTTCAACCATTCTGATAATGATTCTGATTCATTCTGTATCCTCCAAGTCCAGCCAATGTCTGGCACACAATGTGTGCACGAATGAGTGACTGTTGAGTAAATGAATGATTGGTTACATGAATGCTGATCAAGTGCATGAACTTGTAAATAAATTTCTCTTATCTAGCACAATCTATTAGTTGTGCATTCGTTGTGTCTAAAGTTTACTGTTCTGAACACATTTCTATATTCTGCTCTAGCTTATTTCTATCCTATAGGAGTTCCGTTTTATGAAATGTATTCCCATGCTTTAAGCTGCAGCATTACAAAGAAAACAGTAATTAAAATGATGCTGTTTTCTTTAGATGCTTTCTCTCTTTTCAAAACAGAAAGCTCTTTTGTACTTGTTTCATGTTTCAGAGGAAACAAACACTAATAACCTCGGGGATGAATAGCAGAAACCTGTCCACTGTCACATTAACTCTTGTCTACGAAGAAAATCTACTTCATGTTTATTACTTTTATTGTTGCCATATACCACGTAATCCTGACACATTTCAGACTGTCATCATTACCAACAATTCTCCAGTCACACACAGCTAAATCAAAGCATAGAAATAACACAGAAGAGGCAATGAGAGAGTTGGAAGCATGGACAGGCTGAGGCAGCAGCAGCTACCCAAGCATGTGCTTCCCATGGCAGACAGCCCAGGGACAAGAGGTCAAGACAAACCACACGAGCACATTCTCAGCCTCTGCTGGGATGTAGTTCAGGTCAGATCCACTCACATTCCATTGACCAAAGCAAATCCCATCTCCAAAATTGATATCCACGGGGCAGGCAGTACACTGGGCTCTCATGCTGGGGAAGGAAGAGTAAATATTTGTTGTATAATGATACAGGCCATCCCTGGGGAATATTCAAAAGTTAACTCTCAAGCTTCAGGTAGATAAAACCACAGTGATAAACCAACCAGGCTCTAGAAGTTTGCTGACTATAAGGAGAAGCTTCTACTACCTCCACACCAAGTATTTTCAAAGACCAGCATCTCTGTATACTAAATACTTCAGGGCTGAAAAAGTACCAGACTTATTCTAACTCTGAGGGGTTTCTATAAGATCTGGAAATAGTTCACTCTAGTCTAGCATGTCTCTATCAATGTATATACCATTTGCAGGCAAAAAGTACTTTGCCCCAAAAATAAAAAGTCTGGCTGTAAAATTTTTACAATTCTTTGTGAAATTGTGGTTTATCACTATTATGTATTAAAAGTTGTTATAAATATTAACTGCACTTATTTGTGTATACAACTTTATACTTTGAAGTTTGGATATGTGAACTTGCAACTGAAATTCATTTTACCAATTTTTTTCTTAAAGCTTCTGTGGTAGCATGTCATGCAAATGTGTTAATGTGTCTGTAGTGATGCATTACAAATGTAAGTAACTCTATAGTTCAATAAAATCACCATTCTAAGTTTACTGAACATTTTTCTTTCTTGTGGAGGTTTCAACAGAAAAAGTTCTGCCTATTTTTTATGCTTTAGTGACTTTTACCCAACACCTGTCCCAGATACTTTCTATATACTATTTCTGATCATATTAGAGATCTGTTAGATGAAGAGTTGTTATCTCCACATCCAAGAAGCTGAAGATTAAATAGTGTCCAGTTCATGCCAGAGAGATGTCAAGATCAGTTCAACAAGTCTAATTTCACAGTAGTTTTTTTCCAGTTTCTTTGAATGTTCAGCTTAATGGGACACTTAATCTGATTGATTTATTTATACCAGTTAAGTACACAGTGAAATATTTCTACTTGCCAAAAAGAATAACTAAATTTTAAAGACTCAAAATATCAACTGGTTAGAAGATACAGAATATCAAGAATACCACACATTGCTGGTGGCAATGAAAACTGGCACTTTGGGAAAAAATCTAACATTGTACAGTATGCTCCCTATTCCATTATAACCCAGCAAATCCACTCCTTCTTAATTCATAACAAATAGAGGTAGATGTAGTCATGCAAACAAATAACAATTTAAAAAATTCCATCCATTAAAAGAGAGAAGATATCATTAAATAAAGTCTGATTCCTGAGAAAGTAAAAAACATGAAGACAGCATTAAACAAAAATTACAGAATAGAGGAAAATTGCTGGTGAAACTGACCTCCAGAGTGACAGTGTTTGGAGAGTTGCAAGGAATGAACAAAAGACTCCCAATAAGGTTTTAATGGACCTGGGTGGAATGAATAAGGTAGGAGCTGACAGGTCTTGCACTTGGTGATAATGCAAACACACAGGGAAATGCAGTGATCTAGATGGTATACGAGATGAGTTAGCATTTCTACTGAGAGCATCATCAAGAATTTGTGGAAAGGAAGAGGATAGTCAGGACTTCAAGGAGACCACAGAAATTGAGACACATCCTTTAGCACACACCCTTTCAATCATGCTGTGGACAGAGTGGAGGCTGAGAGACTGAGTTGTTTTATCTCTTGGGCAATACCCATGAGCACTTATTTTAAAAACAAGGTCAAGGGTTTCAACTAATTGCTTCATCTCAGTAAGTCAAGCCTGTTTTCTCAACAAACTGAAAGTTTCTTCTGAAGCTCTAGGTTTTCCCTGTGGTTTATAAGATATACTTTTATTTCTACAATGTTTACAGATTCTTTTTATAGCCTCCTGATGAAATTCTCCATCTTGCCAGCTACCTCTGTGGACATTGTTATACACTACACAAATCTTAAGTATATAGCTTTCAAAATAAAAACAAAAACTTCAAATGGTAGAGATAGCTTTTGTTTTAAAAGCCACACTCTGCCACCAAATACCCACCCACAGCCTTGCCCTTCAGAGACCCTTTCACCACCACTAATAGTAGGTCTTCTGCTTGGTTGTTTCATTTCTCTAGAAAATATGCCTATTATCCTTGGTTTTGACTTGCTGACTTCAGACAATGCACGCTGACTTCTTGGGACAGTTAAACTCGATCCACCCCCACCCTGATCCAATGACAATGTATCTAGGCTTAGGCATAAGGACTTCACTAACAGGGCATCCAACAAAATCAGGCCAAAGAAAGTCCCAGCAAGAGAGAAGGCACAATAAAGTGGGGGTGATAATATCCAGCCTACCTTGCCAGCACACCCACCGTGGATCTGAAAAACTGTTCCTCCAACACCATAGCTACTGGGAGGCATCCCTTAAACACTGCCCCTCTTGCCTTTTGAGATCTGAGGTTAGTATGGCCTAGGATGTGTGGCCAGGACCCCTGCCTATCCCTCAAAACTCTTTTTAAACATGCCAACAGCAACCCCACTATTTTACCCTCCATAAGAATGTTAGGAGTTTAGCTATTTGGCACCTCTCCCCACATTCTTTGCCCATTGTCAATCAAATGTCATTCAAATAAATGTATTAATCACAGTAAAATTCTTTGTCTAGTTGATTGCCTTTGTGACTTAAAAACTTATTGAAATAACATTGCATTGAAACATTATGTTTCAGATGTTTATCATTGTATATCAACATGTGTATATAATACACTAGTTCACCACTAAAACTTGCCATTCCATCTTTCATCATACAATTGACCCCCTTTATTCAGTTTCCCAACCTCTCTTATTGTTTCCCTTCTGGTAAGCACTAACTTGGTTCTTATAACCATGAAAATTTATTTTTGTTTTTATTTAGTTCATCTGCTTGTTTTCTCTCTACATCACATATGAGTGAAATAATATGTTTGCTGTCAATGTCAGGAATCACAATGCCCTCTAGGAATATTATAGTTATTACAAATGGCTAGATTTAATTTTAATGACATGCTAACATCGTACAACCTATGTCAAAGCAAATCACTAATTCTTCACAGTTCTGGGTAAAATATGAATATCTAGTAATCCATTTTTCCTCCACATTTCACATTTCACCACCTCCTACCTTTGCCACCTGTTAACCTGAACTTACAAAATGTCACTGTCATCAGGAACGGCAGCTTTTTCAGTGACTCCAAAAATCTCCTGTTTTCACTTATGTGTGTGTGTTTTTCACTACAGGCTTATTCTTAATGTAAGTTACCAGTGACCAATGACTGAGTGTGACAGCTCTGGGCAGAACCCAGAGGTGTGGCAGGTTTGTGTCACCTGTTCTTGGGGTTCAACTTCGTGGCCCCTACATGTCCCAAAAGAAAATATCCCCAGATAGAAAATGACTACTTGTTCCTACTACTCCACTAGTAACTCAAAATGAGATTATAGTTTAGTTAGCTTCATTTTGGGGCCATAACATATTTGTATAAAGTTTTTGATTTCCTAGGTTTCTAGTCAACAATTTTTTTCCTTGTGAAAAAGCAGTGTACACATTCCCACATTCTCAGGTGTATCCAACTGTTCAGTTGTTCTGTCTCCTCTGTGATACCTCCTTTTTATTGTTTTTCTACAGCATTATCCTTCACAAAGCTCTGCAACCTCCAGAACCAAAGGAAAGCCCGGGAATCCCCCAGCAGTGAGCTCCAGACTTCCTAATCATTGCAGATCTTAAGCTCCTCTTCTTGGCATTCTGTCTTGTTCTGATAGATGTCTGACAGCTGTCTTCTCTATCAGAAGCAAGCTTTAGAATCTCTTCATCTCCAAAGGCACTTTTATTGTTCTCCACAATCAGGTGATCTTTCAGACATAAAAATTGAGGTTCAGTCACCTCTATGCCTGAACTTTGAAAGCCCTGCTCCACTGTCTCCAAGCATTCTGTATTGTTTATGTGAGTGCTGATCCCATACTGAGCTATTCTTCTGCAGAGGGATCCATGCCCCCGGCCCCCTTGAAACCTACCCTTGCCCACCTGTCTCTGAAAGTTTTCAAAGATCTTTTCTTTATCATTGTCATTTTGAAACTACATAATATAGAGATATATGCATTTTTGTAAATTCAGCCCTTTCAGCCTGAAGGACTGTATTCTTCAGCTCTGAACAGCTACTCCTCCTTCTCTTCATTCTTCTTTGTCCTCATCACATAATTTATGTGGAATTTTCTCCCTTCCATCTTCTCTGTTCTCTCTGAGAACTTCATATCAGCTGGCACTCCTATGTCAACTCATTTTTTTTCATTTTCTCTTGTTATACTCCGAGTCTAGGAGAATTTCTTTTGCTTTAATTTCAACTCTTTAATTGAATTTTCATTTCCTCTATTATTGCTAACTTGCAAGAAATCTTTCTTATTATTGGTTTTTCCTTTTTCATTACACACCACTCAGATTTTGTGGTTTTTAATATTTTCTCAAGTCTCTAAGCATATTAAATTCCTGTTTTGTTCCTTTGGTTTCTTTAAGTTCTATTCTTAATTCTCTCTTCCACTGAGGTAAGTTTTTCCTTTTTCAACTTGACCTTTCTTCCATGTTTGGGTTCTCACAATGACTAGGTTGTTGGTCACCTATGGCCATCTATCAAGTTTAAAAACAAATCATCAAGTCGATGATTTTAGAGGGATTGAGCGGCTTTGGTTTCTGTGGTCTGATTTTCTGATGAGCTTTTCTTCCGGGAGGAGGAAATCTGCCTGGAAGTTCTGTTTCCAGATCATATGATTTTGCTTTAGGGTACCTGAAGAGGAGCTGCCATCTAGGCTGTGTGCCCCCAGATACAAGAGAGGGAGACTTTACTTGAAGAGGTTCCTCCGCACATTACCAGCCTGTTTCACTTAAATTTCTTAATGTCTCAGAAATATTCATATGCTATTTTCCTTGGAGGTTACACTTCTGTGGCCAGTGTAACATTTCTACTCAAAGATGGAGTAGTAAGGAATAGTTGTCCCCACCCCAACCAATCACATCTTCATCCACACTTCATACCTCCACGCTGAAACCTTTGAAGTCAGTGTAGATGAACTAACCGCTTTAGTCCCTTTCCTTCTCCCAGATTCTACACACACACACACACTCACACACACACACACACGATCATACTGCAGCCTCCCCTGGACTTCCTCTGGGTGGCAGTCTCCATTGCTCTATTTCCTCTGACTTATATACTCCATACTCCACCCTTTGTACTAGAATTCTAAAAATCCCCAAATTGCCATGGGATCTCTTTAGAATCTCTTTGGAACACATTTCTTTTAGTATTCCTTTACTATAATTGTAATGAGTTAATGAAAGGGAAAGAAAAAAACACATATCAGCTCTACAGTCTTTAGCCACACAGTTGTAGGCACTAATAAATAAGAGAGAGAATAAACAGTTGTCCATGCATGACCATGGCATTGCCGTACCCAGTGGTAGTAGACATAGCTACAGTGAGCTGTGTAGACATAGCTACAGTAAACTGTGTAGAGACAGGGATCTTCAATTTTTTCTTTGAACCATACTATAATGATTTTGTTTTTAATCATCTTTTTCTTTTGCAATATTTTAAGACTTATTAGTATCAAGACTCAAGAGTTGCAGGTGCACACAAACTTATATTTTTACTGTACATGCAATTGTTTGAACTGAAGCGTGAATATCTATATGTACAAGCCTCTAAGCGGAACCCACACAGACTCCTCAGAGGATACAGGTCTAAGCAACATTCACCCCACCTTGCTCATGAGAAAAAAATGGAGACAAAGTCACTAAGCAAAGTGGCAGGAAGTGAGCCAGGAAGAGTTATGTCAACCACATTCCAAATCCACTATTCCCTTGCTCATCAGATTGAGCTGTGAATTAAATGAATGCTTAGAGCTAATAGCAAAACTTTGGCAAATATAATTACCATTCTCATTCTCCCTTCTTAATCATAGAGCTAGTTACTCCAAATTCCTCCCTTCTCTTGGTCAAGGAATAAAAACCACAACAAAAGTTCTAAAGAGGAAGTTATTTCCTCCCCTTAGAGTTCAAGTGCTGGGAGGAGCTGGATAGGTCATTTTTGGCTCTGTGGGGGGATGACTGTGATCCAAATAAGGATCCCTGAAAGTTAGTAATTTACTCTCTAATTGCTGGAAGATTTTCATTTTCATATATCCTACTGGAAACCACGGACATTCACTCAGCAAGTCTCTGCACCTTTTTGTGTTTCTGGGACACTTACAAGATGAGCAATGACTCCAGGGAGCCCCAAGGGACACAGTGACCCATCAGGGATCCTGGGGCCTCCTAGAGACATTGGGGTCACCAATCACACAGTGTCATGAAGGACAGGTTCCCAGGAGAGTGACCCAGTAGCACTTCCCTAACAACTGAGCTTTTGGGTTGAACAGAACAGAGGTTCAAACTCTAGTTGTCACTGAGGAGCTGTGTGAGCATGAGCAATTATTTCACCTTTCTGGTCCTCTTTCCTTCGCCAAAAAATAAAGAGGAAAACAGAAGAAAAAGCAAAATAAAACAAAACCCCACCTACCAATAAAGTATTGCTGTGTCTTTAGCAACAACCTCATGTCAGGGGGACAGTCCCCAGCCTGGTACATTCTGGGTACTTAGAAAGGTATTTCCCTCTGAATCCTCCTGGGCCTGCTGGGATATGTGAAAATCACACACCTCCTGAAGTGTTGGAGCCACACAGGCTGACCTATATGCTGTGTCCTTTCAACGACTCCTCTGCCTGAGTCAAGTCCCCTGTCCCTGAACATTTCTCTGCACCCCTCCCACCTCCACCAGGCTGAAGCTTCCTGTTTCTCTCAACCCTGACCCACAACAGGTTGATTTTGTCACCAACGCATAAGATTTTTGCCTATGGTCAGTTCACTCCATCCCAGACCACCTGTTGTTCCCACTGAGTTTCTAGATTGTCCCTCCTCTCTCAGGAAGTTTCCAGATGCAGCATGATTAAAGATCCACTTGCACACAAATGCCACTGTGAGTCAGGGGGCTGAACTGTACCTAGGGGCTGACATGAGCCGTTGGGCAGGCACCCCTATACCTAGCATGCTGACAATCAATCTTTAGCAAAGTGTCCACAAAGAGGGCTGAGCCATGCATTCAAGCTGGCAATATACTGTCTCCCCCTTCTTTTAGAGGGTCTCAGCACAAACCTCCTCACTTGTGGATTCCTCCCAGTCTTACTAGGAAAGGGGTGGTCCCAGGCCAGAGCTTGATGTCATTGATCTCTCTATGCCCCACTCCCCATCTCACACTCCTCATTACTTATAGCTTGTGACAGCCTAACAAATCCAACCCTTGTTTTCTCTTTCCACTCCTTTTAAAATATGCATAGCCACAGTTTAGTTTTCTCGAAAGCTGTCAACTTGCCAATCAGATAAGTCAAACTATGTTTCTGTACTAATAGAAAAAGAACAGGGAAAAGGCCCAGGGAGAAAATGTTTGCAATGCACAAGGAAAGGTGTCTATTGTGTAGAAAGAATTTAAGCAAATCAATAATTAAAATATTTACGATTTCTCCAAATGAAGCAACAGTATGAAACAACGCATACTATATGCAATTGTTGTACATAATCATATGATCGTATTTGCAACCTCACTAGTTAGGAAGAAAATGCAAACTCAAATAATAACACATATTTCCTGTCTGCCAAAAAAAATATTTAAAATCAAATACGTAATTCTGGCAGATGACCCTGAGATAACCACTGGTTCTTTTGATTGGGAAGAGAATATTGTTACAGCCACAACTTACAAAAGTGTTAAAACAACTGCTAAACTTTGATCCATTAATTTCACTTGTTAGATATGAGCTAAGGAAAGAAAAAGTAACTGTAGAGATCTATGTTCATGTGGTTTATCACAGTATACTTTTAACAAAGTAGAGGAAACTAATACTTAAAATGAAAGAGCTTTTATATTTCAATATGGTGAAAGGGTTGTGACAATGCTTGGTAGGAAAAATTCAAAATTACATATTTAATAAAAGTTCTATAGTATAAAGCAAGTGTTCACAATGTATAAAAAAGTAAAGGAAATCCATTTTAATGTGTTAGAGATTATGAGCCATTTTTATAGATGACAATTTTTTCTTACCATTTAATTTTTTTACACAAGATGCAGTGATAACTTTGATGGTGAATGGAACTTTTAATTAGACACTTTAAAGGTAAAATCTGTCTACCTCTGCCTGTAAGAACTTACTCCCAGAAGACAGCCACTGTAACAGAAAGAGCTCCCTACCCTTCCCAGAGTACACACCCACAGAGTGTGTGTGTTAGTTTGGGTCTAGATGAGGCAGACAAGAGTCTCTCGCCTCTGGAAACTTCAAAGGGAGAAAAAATTCTTCTCCAGGGCTCCACCACACCACCACCCCTTGGGGGTCTGAACAACTTAAAACACTGTGACATGCAGACATAGCAGAGTCTGCAGAGCTGAGTCCCACCCAGGCTACAGTGTGGGACAGTGCCCTTTACTCCTTCAAGTTCAGCTTCCTCACCTTTGGTGATATAGGACTCCCCTGCTTTTCATCTTAAGCCACTTCACTTTCACAGAAGACCTACATCAGTGCTACTGTCACAAACCAAAAGAAAACCAAAGAGTATTTTCTTTTTTATGAGTATGGTGAAAAGTAAAAATAGCATTCAGTATTTTTTTTTTTTTTGTAGCAGTGGGTCTAGAGGAAGTAAGTACCCCAAGCAGCAAGAGGACCCCCACAAGTTCCTGCCCTAGAAATAGTTATATAGGCTGTGCTTTGTCACAGCAATCTTGTTTTATTATATATTAGCGTTATTTTTGGTATTTTGTGTTCTTTGGTGTGATAGGTTATTTTGGGTTTTGGGGGGCCTGAGAAGATTCAATAATGCTTCCATATAAATTAATGGTAATTGCTTCTTTGATTTACACAGTTTTTGCCCTTAAAAAGATTTCAAAGGAAAGTACCAATTTGGAGAATGTGTACCCTCTTTAGTGGTTTTATGCAAATTAAATGAGATTAAAAATTGTTTTATTGTTCCGTGATGTTGCTCAGTTCTTTCTACTCCATTGACACATACTCATACATGAAGATGCACTAAAAGTGCATTTCTATAAGTTAAAGTCAGACTCCTACCACATAACCCAATTGTCATATAATTTTTTACTAAGCCTCATCTCTTTTAAATTAGACATGTATGTAGTTAAATCTTCCAAAATATATCAAATGTTTTCCTGCTAGTTAAACTGCTAATTATTAATGAATACTATCTGCCTTCTTGTCAGAATGGTCTGGGGTTCAAGTTGGTCTGAATGTCAGATTGTCAGAATGGTCTGGAGTTCAAGTGTCATCGTGAGGTGAAGGAGGAGATTATTGTCCTAAGTTATTTGGTAAGTGGAACAAGGTAATTAATGATTGATTGCCTGATGATATATTACTCACAGTAGCCTGACTGCAGGTTGTTCCAATTTAGAGATGAGAAAATTGAGGCTCGGGGAAGTTAAGTAAAATGCTAAAGATTACCCAGGAAGAAAGCAAAAAGGATTCAAACCTAGATGAAATTCCCAAGATCTGGCTCCTGGGTAGCCCAGATTACAGTGGTAGCCTGGCTTCTGGCTGGAGCCCAGATGCTTTGGGTATATAATTAGAGCTACTTAATTCTCACACCTCACCTTTATAGTTTGCTGGACTTTTCACCTTTGTTGTGTATTAGCTAGGTGGTTAGTTAGCTAATAAACATGTTCATTTGGCTTTCTTTCCTAAGGAAGTCTTACTAAGTTTTGGCACTTTAACCTATCCTGCCCAAAGAAATTCAATAAACCATTTATGATTATGCCTAAAAGCCTGTAAGTGAGCCTCTAAGAAGTTCCCCCTTACTGAGGTACAATGACCTGGTGACTTGTTCTTTAGTTATCCCGGGGTTTGGGGGTATCTTTTTGGCCTCTTTCCAGCTCCCCAGCTGCATTTCAGATCATTGAAAATGTTTTATTTATGAACTTGGAACATTAGAGATACTATTATCCACCTCTTTTATTATGAAACAAAATGTTCAACTGTTACATAATCATTAATAGCTTCTATTAAATCATTACTCTCTTCTTTCCTGCCCCACTCTCCCTCAAACTCTGGAATGTAAATGTTTCTGTCTTACAGAGACTAGGCAACCACCACTCAGAAGTTTCCACACCTGGTCAAAGGCACACTATGAATAGTTCACTTCAAATCAACATTTTTATGTCGATCATGGAATTTGACTAAAGGTCTAGCAGTAGAGTGATCATGAACACTTTTTCACTGTCAAACAGGCAGTTCTAACAAAGATGCCTGGAGATTGGTCAGTCCTTGTAGGGCTGGCCAAGAAGTCAACAGTGCACACCTCCAGGGGGATAGCTTGGGGTTGTGGCCATGTGAATGGTTTTCCCAAGGGCATACTGCACAGCTGGCAAGGTGCCCCTGGTATGCATACATACAATCCCACCTCCCCTGCCCCACAGAACCCAGAAGAGCAACCTTAATGGAGTTATGGAGGAGGGGGTCAAGGCAATTTGTTGGAAGACTATCAAGTAAACAATGGAAAGTCCCAAAAGAAGCCTCCATATCATACATGAGCAGTACAGTGTGTGCTCCTGGGGCTGTGATTGAAAAGCAACATGCTCTCCTGTTCAAACTCCCTCCCTTACTGGGACTGGGGGAATGGGTGGGAGTGGTCAGGGAGGGGAGGTGGTTGGTGAACCCCAGGGGAATACAAAGATGTGAAATTATATATATAAATATATACAGTATATATATTTATATATATTATATATAATTATATATAATTATATATATAATTATATATAATTTTATATATATATAATTATATATAATATATATATTATATATATTACATTATATATATTATATATATTATTTATATTATATATATTATATATTATATTATATATATAATATATATATTTATATATAATATATAATATGATATATAATAATATATAATATATATTATAACTATATATAATAACTATATATAAATATATATAGTATATATGCTATATATACTATATATATACTATATATATACTATATATAGTTATAATATATGTACTATATATTATATATCTAATTATAATATATATAATTTTTTTTTAATCTCCCTCCTTTTCTTTCCTGGACTGGGATGGGAGGGGAGGGGATAATAATGCTACTTTTGATATTAACATTCTTTGTGAATAGTGTAGGTAAAATTCATTTAAGTCAGCAATGTCAAAATCCATATCCAGTTTTAATTACAGTGAATTCTCCACTAGGTCTAGAAGCTTCTGACAAAGGTGGTGCTAATAAATCGTGTGACCTTTATCCAACAACCTTTTCTTTAAAAAAAATTCTTTCCTAAGCGATTGACCCATGAATTGGGACAGTGCCCCTGAGGGGCCAGCAAGGCTGGACATCTTGCCAGGCTGCCAGTGCTCAGCTCCTGGAGGTGATGCAGCTATCAGCTATCCTGTGACAGAGCAGTCAGCCAAGATTCAAGCACAGGTCTGTCCCTATTTGGTCACTGTCCCTGACAGTGCAGGAGCAGGCCATTCGGTCACATCTGGGAGTTTACAGTCCAAGCACAGGGGAATTCTCAGCCACAGACTCCGTATCTGGTATTTGCAAATGGAAACAGAAACAGAGTAAAATGTGAATCTTGCACAGGAAAGTTAGAGCTTAAGAGTTCAAAAGTGGGCGGGTTCGTGTTCTTTAAAAAAAAGGGGGGGAGGGTGTGGAAACCCCATCAGCCCAGGCTGCAGAAAAAAATAAATGAAGCCTGCCTATCTGGGGCCGGAGTCCCTCCCCTTGGCCCGCGCCAGAGGGGTGTGACACAGGTGCCGCTCCCTCCCCGCGGTGGCGGGCTCGGCCACCAAACGAGCGGGACCCTCGCCACCAGCCTCCCGCGCCCTCTGCCTCGGCCGGCGCCCGGCACTGTCGGCGATGAGCAACCCCAACGGCACGTCTCCGCCCCGCCAACGTGAGTACCCGCCATGGGGAGGGGTGCGCGGCTCCGGAGTTCCGGGGCTCCAAGCCAAGCCGGCCCAGGAGATCTAGATCTACAGCCGGTTCCTGGCGCTCGAAGTGCCCGCTGGAATCAGAGATTCCGGAGATTTGCTGGGTCTCTGGGCTCGGGACTCTCGGCTGGGCTCGGGGAACTTCCCCCGCGGCACTCGGAGCTCCTCCAGCAGCACGGAGTCGGGTCCGAAGCCCCTGATCCGGGTAAAGGCCGCCTGAGCCACCTCGGTGGCACCTCGTTGGCGCATCCGCTGACCTTGTGTTTCTTTGTGCCAAGACTGGAATTATCAATTATCTGGGGCAAGAAACTTTCCCCCTAAGACAATAAATAAAGGAGGACCTACTGAGAGAGAAAGCAGAGGCAAGCGGCCAGGAGAAAAGAGTACAAGTTGTTTGGGGGGGAGCTGAAGGGTCAGGTAGGGAGCAGCCATCAGGCTGGGGCAGACTTCATGAGTCCTCTAAACTCTGCCAAGCCTGGACTTCTCTCCAGGGCCAAGGAGAGGGACACATAGATATGGGCAGTGTCTGCAGGCTGGCCGTGACCATTTGTGAGCTAGTGCATGAACAAAACTTTCTTGCTTTTTGAAAATAGGCACATGTTTTCTTGCTGACAGGAAATGATATAGTAAGATTCTTCTTCGTGAGGATGTTAGGACACATCGTTGGGGCTCCTTCAGCTCTCTCCTCTACTGAGTCTTTGCGTTAAAAACAAACAAACAAAAAAACTAGCATTTTACTTTATGGTGAATATTTATCCCTCTCATCCCCACACTGGCTAGGTTCATTATTAGAAACTGCTGAAGAGCAAATATTTTGAGTCTATAATGCAATCACATTGAGTGATTAATATAATAATTGATACAGCATTGAAGATGCCCCCTTGTTTATACTCTTTGAAATCCAGGTGGGTATGTGACCTCACATGGATAACTCAAGCATGAGTCCCTTTTGCGTGTCATGTTGCCCTGTGTCTATGCACAGCCTGTTACACCTGGATGTGCAACTATCAAGAAGTTCGGACCTCCCTGTCTGCATGGGGTCAAGCTAGGAACCAGAGGCAAGCCAGCCTCTCTCAGCAACAGTTTTGTCACCCGTAATATGGAGTTGTGAGAACTGAATGCATATAAATAGACCAGCACAGAGACTGGCACATACTAGGGGATCAGTGAATGCCAACCTTCCTTCTATCTGGTTTTCATGAGACTACATCTTTGAGTGTTGCCTTTACAACAATCAGCTTATGCGTGTTATTCTGCATGTGTGTGTGTGTGTGAGAGAGAGAGAAAGTGAGAGAGAGAGAGATTGTAGTGTGTGATTCAGAGTTAAGGGGACAGAAGGGTTAAGGGGACAGAACTGCTGTAATCATTCCAGGAATGACAGACACAGACAGAGAGGAAGTGCAAGCCTACAGCCACTCCCCCATATCTAAGACTGACTTGCCCACTCCAGAGCCAGGACCCCACTCCCCACTGCACCCCCCCACCTAGCAGTATTCTGGGATTCAAGTTTCAGACCCTGGTCAGTGAGTGGCTGCAGATACCTCCCTTCCGGAAACTGATGAGGATGAAGTCCTTGCTCGCATACCATTCCAGATTACCCTGAGGACTTGATTTATGGCAGGATCTCAGCTGTGGGAGAACTGTGGAGCCCTAGTTCTTGCTGCTAACAGGATGTGTCTTTATCCTGTCTCAGTTTACATGGCTGTTGCTCAAAACCAGGAGTCAGAATGGAGATGAGTCTCTACTCCTTTGGCCAGGCCTGCCTTATCCAGCTGGGCTGAGTCACATCAGTAAACCCAAAAGTCACAATTCTTTCGAGTGAATCATGTGCTAAAATCCATCACTTTACCCTTGGATGGGATTGGGATGCTGGGCGTCAACACTGAGTAAGGAGATGGCCAGGTTTGGTAGTTTTATGCAGAACCCAGTGCCTCTGGCCAACCAGAAAGGATTACACGAAATCCCAAATGCTATCCTTTGTCAACCATTGCACAATCTCTCCAGATACCTAAGTCAGCAGTCATATGGCATGGACTGGGTCTTTCCAAGGGTGCCCAAGAGGGCAAGTATTCCTGGGGCATACAGAGTCCCTGAGTACATACCCAGGAAACAGAGGGGTACAGGATAATGTGTTGGCAGTGGGAACATTTCTGTGTATTGTGGGTACAAAGGCCCCTCATCACTGCAGAAGGTGGGAATAGTCAAGTCCCTCCGCCTCTTTGGTGCTTACTAAATGACCACATGTAGCCTGGACCAGAACACCTTCAAGATAGAGAGAGTACGGCAAGCTTGACCTACACAAACTCAAAACAGATCAGATAGGTTTGAGCAGTCAATGAAGAGTTAATAAAAGGAAAGAGAAAGACAACTTCCACCTCAAGTTATTGTATGAGTTTCCTTTTAGAAGTATTACACTGTAAACTATTAAGTTTATGCTAAATACCAAAACTTATTTTATGTATTCTATTTCACTTTGCTTTTTTCTTAAGAATATATCTTAAAAATTGTATCTTATTGCCAAATACAGACACGCTCATTTTTCTCTTAATATGGATTGCATGGATATATAAATGAATTGGTCATTTGATTTAACTGGTTCTTCTACAAATGAACATTTCCTTGTGTACAGTTTTGATTTGATTTTTTTCCTAACCAGACACAACAATAACATCACATCCTTTCAAGTAGGTTTTTATGTGCTTGTGTTTGTGCACTTTTAGATTAATTCCCCCTAGCGCTCAGAATTTTGCTTCTGGGACAATAATTGCATATATTTGAAGTGTCAGATACTGAAAATCTGCCCTCCTAGAGGTCATGTGAAGTGCTGGCACTCATCAGTAGGTAATTAAAGTTTCTATTTTCCCTAATACGCACTCAAATGTAGAGTTTTATCTTGATCTATCTGATGAGTAAACATGCCACGTTTAAACATGTATATGCAATTTCAAGTTAACTGAGCATGTCCTCATAAGATGCTATATTTTCTCTGGAAAGTACCTGCTTAAGACCTTTGCCCATTTCCCATTAGTCCTCTGGTATCAGGAGGAAACATACCCCAGAAGGCAGTGATAGGTCCTTCCTGTCCTGGGGTCCTCAAGGCAGAGCAGAGATGAGGGCCCTCAAGCTGTGGGTCAGACCTGGATTTGACCACATCTCCAGCACATGCTGGCATTCAAGAGGTACCCAATACCTAGAATCTCAGTTGTCTTACCTGTAAATGGAAATAATAACAGTCATTTCACAAGAACTACATGATGAACAAGAGAGTATGGGCTTGGCACCCTGCCCAGCAAGAGGCTGGTGTTTTTAACGGAATTTATCAAAGCAAACCTGACCTGCAGGTGTTACTGATCTCTCTTACTCTCAGCTGCTGGTTTTGCTCTTAAAATATAACAACCACCACAATATGTGCCAAGCTCGTGGCTATGGTAAACTTTGCATAGGTTGTCACTCCACAGCCCAGTGTCATATGCATTTTCTTACCAATTTTGCAAATAAAACACTGGAGATTTAGGGGGTGATCTATTAGGGTTCCCAGATGTTGAGAGTGCAGCCAGGTTGTGGATATAGACTGTCATATGCAATAAGAACTGCAGTCAAACCTAAGGGGTGGTGTTAGGGTATGGGGAGTCTGCTGCTGGGGTGTGCCAGGTAGGACATTGTGCAAGATTTGTGCCTAGGAATCACCACTGTAATTTTGCACCCAGGGGCCTGCATGCCTGTGTGTAGCACACATGCTCAGAATCTGTCAACCACCCTAAGCTTTCCAGCCCAGTGTAAGTTTCAACCTCAGTCTACCACTGCCCAATACTGTTCCTTTTTCTGCTGCCAGGCTGACCACAATGGGTCACTGCTGCCCTTTACTCTGTCTTCCACAACAGATTTGCCCTTATGCCTCTCTCATGGCCCCTCCTATCCGGGAACCACCCAGTTCCTCCAACTTCACCCTCACAATTGCCTGCTTCAGGCCCCTAGAATTCTATGGCTGCCTCCCAATACGCATATGCACATACACTTGTGTATACACAAATGCACAGATATAAACATGATTACACATGTGGCCCAAACCTGCTTACCCATGAAGGCCTTATCTGTGCTCTCCTACAACCCAGGGCTCTCCCCAAACTCCAGAAGACCACCCAATGACCCTGAGGATATATTGCAGCCCCACCTGATTCCCGGGTCTGCCTCCTTCATGAAATTCTTATTGCCCCATCTAAGCTCTAAGACTCCACCCTGCCCTCCCTCCTCCCCCGGTCCTGGCTCAAAGAGATACACAAAGAGTAACTCTGGTATGAATGGGCTCTGCATGAACAACCCAGAAGTCAATGTTCCTAGGTCAGTGTCCGTTCCAAACACTGAAACCCCTTTAAAAATCATAAGTTCAATAGCTCTTACTCCAGAACTTGGTATAGAGTGGAAGTTAGTAAGTATGAAATTGAAATGGACAGAAACTCAAACCAAAACCAATTCTAACAACATGCTGATGGGCCCCAGTTGCACCACCAACTCCCTTAGCCCTCCATTAAAGAATCTGATTTCATATTTTCCTCCTCCCCCATTTTTACCTGGATTTTTGCAGGCCTATTGGTAATCTGAACTCCTGAGAGAATGCTAACTCCTGCCCTTAGTTAATATAAGTTTTAAGCTTTGTGCATTCTTCCAGGACAAACGTTAGTTTGCAAAGTCTTATCCAACAACAGATTCTGACAAGGGCTGGCTTCTTCCCACCCCAGCTAAAGCCCAGGACATGGAGTGCCATCCCAGGCAGGGCCTCCCTCAAAGTTCCAGCAAGCCTGTGCCCTTATCACTGCCTCACAGACAGGCCTGGGCTTGAACAGACAGGCCCACTTTGTCTTGTGGATCATCAGGACTAGCTGCCCATATGCCTGGTCTGGGGCCCTGCCTTTCACCTGGCCAACACTTTGACCACCTTGGAGACTCAATATGGGCACCTCTGAGTGAAAAAACCTCAAAGGATCCAGTCATTGGAGGGGGTTCCCCACAGTATTGTAAGATTTAGCTTCTGGAGCTTAATGGGTTTCCCACAGCAAACGTCCAGAAAAATCCCCTTCAGTTTGTGGGGTGGTTGATTCTGGGCAGGGTGGAGAGCAAGAAGGGAAAGAACCACTTTAAATCCTCCAGAGCACCTTGCAGAGCAAGGCCTACCCTGGAAAGAATTAATCAGAGAGCAAGCTGCTGGGATGTGAGAAGAACCTTACTGAGCTGGCAGGAAGGAAATACCAAGCCCAACTCACTCTGGCCATCCTGTCCCTTCTAAAGGAGGGAGGAAAAATGAGAACTATGTGTGAAGTTTACAGTCCAGCGGGACAGGCTCCCAAAAAGATGGAGACCTTATCACGAAAGAGTGATACAACAGATCCTTTTACCATGGGCATCTGCTGTCAAGAACCAAAAACAATTACAGGGCCTACTAAAGGCAAAAGCACAGATTGAAGAGACACAGCAAGTATCAGGATCAACCATGGCAGGGATGTTGGAATCATCAGGCTGACACTTTAGAACAACCAGAGTAACTCATTATATACCTTATTATATTGTCTCTGTTTCAGCTTCTCTAACAAACTCCTTCCCTAGTTAAAATTACTTCCCTTCTCTCACTGCAAAACCATTGTGGCCAGGATACTATTTGAGAGTCGTTGGGCAGGTCTCTGAGGGAAGAGAACCCCCACTGCAGTGCCTCCCAGTTACCTCCCTGAGCCTACCACACCTGATGGCAGCACATTACCTCCATTTCCAAAGGAGCTACTGACTTCTACTTCCTGAAAGGGAGAAGAGCCACCCCTGTGTCTCCTCTTCCTATATTCCTGTATTCCCTACACATCTCTATGAGGATAAATATGCAAGTGTCTCTGTCCCCAGGGACCCGGCACACCATTATCCCCTATGATCCTGGAAGGGAGAATTCTCTTCCCATTGTAGCAGTAGCCATGGGCACATCAATTCCCTGCAGAGTCCTAAAGTGAAGAAATTTTGTTTGGCCAGATGAGACTCAGATAGAGCAATCAAGCTACCCTGCCCACTGTGTGAGGCCAGCCTGCTACTTCTGCGTCCCCAGGGCAGCAATGTCACCCACTGAGAGAGGCCACTTTCTCTTGAGATGATTCCCAACCACTCCTCTAGAACCCGAAACATAGCCCTCTGCAAACAGAGGCTTCAAGTTCAGCTCCCACTTCTTTATGTCTAAACCATTCAGTTCAATTCACATTGCATCGACTTGCTAGTGACAAACAGATTAGAAAGAACACAGCTTCAGAGTTTAAGTATTTGGATGAATGTGTACTTGCTCTGACCTGCTATGACCTCAGACATGTTGCTGGACCTCTTTGTAGCTCTGTTCAGGGTCCATGCTGGGCTGGCTTTGTAGTGTTCCTCAAAGGGCCACCACACTAATGTGTTTGAATCCTCCACTGTGGCTGTCTTGAAATTTTTAAATTTTGAAAAAGGGTCCCACATGGTCATTTTACACACTACCTGGAAAATTCTATAGCCAGTCTTGATCCAGTAAATGGTTATAATATCATTTCTCCCACAGGGGTTTTTGTTCTTATGAAATGTATTATCATATATAAAATTACTGTGCCATCATGCTTGGGACAAGATACTGGTGCTTGTGTGTATATCCTGAATGACTCTGGCTCATCCCAAGCCCAGCTTCTTCCTCATCCCCAGACTCATCTCTGTTTGTCCATTTGCCAGGTAACACAGTACCCAAGGACAGGATCACACAGTCTACCCAGATCCTGGAGAACCAGAACAAGGCCCTCAGACCCAGAAAGGATCAGTAGCTCCTCAACAGCTCTGGGAACCATCTCCTTCTGAGCAATGACAGCTGCCTGAGCCCATCTTTCCCTTCCAGTTCTTATCAGAGTGGATGTGGTGTGATGGGGACAGCGTACAGAATACCCAGGTCTCATCCCTGGCTTCTCATAGTGACCATGTGACATTGAGCAAACCTCTTACCCTCTGCTGCTCAGTTTCCTTACACAGCATCTTGGAGGATCATCCTTGCTCCCCTAGCCATTCAGCTATCTACTTCAGGGAGTATGAATTGCTTCTGTAGCCAGGAAACAGAACAAAGAAAAGTGTATTTAAACTTTTTGGTGAACAGCACCCTAATTTTCTGGTTTATAAAACCAAACAGTAGAGAAAGAGACAGGAAAAAAGCATTTACATTTAATACCTATCTTATTCTCCATGGGGAGGGAGGGAGGGAGGGAGGGAGGGATGGA
>PVHY01010493.1:0-51677 GCA_004024945.1 Uropsilus gracilis
CTAAGGAGCTGTCTCCAGGCTGGGGGTTCAGAAGCCTCTGGTGGAAGAGGACAACGGTTTCTGGAGAGGAGAAGCCATTACACACGCTTGGCTCTCCTCTGGGGAAGGGAGAAAAGAAGGCAGGGACCTGGGGGTCGCTTCACTCCTGGTGCAGTTCCCAGGGGTCTGCTCTCCTTCCAGGCACGAGGGGACGCCGCAGCCGCTCCCCCCATTGGAGCAGCCCCTCTTTCCCTTTCTTTATCTCCCTGTCCTCCATTTGCAAGCTGTCTGCCTTGGTTCCAGTCCAGACTCCAAAACACAAAGCTCCTTCTCACGTTCATTCTCCAGGCGGTTCACCATTCCTGAAGGAACCCTCATTTTCTTTTCATTGTAGCTTCTAACCTACAGAGAGGGAGGGAGGGAGGCTGCCTGGAGTTCCTTTTATATTCCTCCCCTACAAAAAAAAAAAAAGTTTCATTTTTAAGCACGCGCCTGGGATGGGAAAAGACCAACCAGTTGGGGCTTTCTCCCAGGGCTCCCGGGGGCCGGGTCTGAGTGTCTGTGTTGGCTGTTTGCTCTGCTTTGGTTTTGTTTCTGGAGGTGGCTTGCAGGTTTGGGGAGGAAGTGACTAGTTTGGTTGAAAGCTGGGAACTGAGTCAGGTAAGCCGTGTCATGTAACTCCACCAGAAAATGGAGGAGAGCGGGTTTCCAGGAGACAAAGCTGAGATGAGAAGTGTTTATAAAATTATGGATGTCTCCATTTTGAAGCTCTGTTGGTGATGGCTGGAGGAGGAGGCTTGCCTGCCTACTCCTTCTCCCTTCCATGGGGAAATCTTGTGGTGCTTCTTCACTGTCTATTCATTATGCAAGAAAATGAGGGGCTTTTAAGGGCTGCTCAGATTTTTCTTCCTCCAAAGGAGTGCTTTCCCAAGTTATTGAAGCATTTGTTTCCATTTTAAAGTAAACTTTTGGAACCTTTTTTCTCGCCTTTTGAGTGTCCCTGAAAGATCTGACCTCCTGCAGGAAAGGCAAAGCAAACCTTAAACATTTTCCACTGAGGTCTTCACACAACTTTATGCTGCTCCAGGTCTCCTGAAAGTCACCAGGAAATGTGATTTCCTCATTGTGAAGATGGTTGTGGCCCTAAGCTGAGATTTTGGAGTTCTGGGGCTTGGTTGTCATGTTTTGATGCATTGCAAGACCTTATTTTCTGGTTTGGGTTGATTTCTGCAAACAACAACAACAACAAATTCTTCAAGATCGCAGAGGAACTCATGAGACTGACTGACATCAGTTTCTCGAAGGTCTACATTTCTCTTCATTTCTCTTCATCTTGTTCCATTTATGTATTAGACCTTCTTTTAGTTCCTTTGTTTTCCCCCTTCCCTTCCAGTCTGCTATTTTTTCTGTGTTCCCAAGTACTGTAAGTCTTCAGAAATACCAGATGTCTTCTTAACAATGTCACTATGGAAACAAATTTTTTAAATATTATGTCAGTTGAGAAAATCTTCTGTCCAGGTATCTTCACCTTTTTAATTGAGAGGAATTTATTAGTCTTGTAGGGAGACATTTTAGAGGGATGATTTGAAGAAAGAACCCAGTCCTACCCTAGTCCACATACATTGACTGGAGTTCTTCATAAATTAGTTCTAGAGAATTATATAATTGATTCCAGTAAAGAACTAAATCCTGAAATGCCTGAGGAATTTATAAAAGCCTACCATGAAGATGATGCTTTTCCATTAGGTGAGGTAGCCATCTTGAGGATGAGGGAAGATGTTGGAAGAATTTTAGATGGACTGTTGAAGATAGGTGAGGAGGGCTCCACGGTGGAATGAAAACTTGGAGGAGATTCAGGACCAATTAATATATTGTGAGGAAAATGATTGAACCTTGTTTTCAAGTAAGGAGAAATATAGAAAGGTACCAGCTTCAACAGGAAATAAGGAACACATTGGTGAGCGACTTATACCAGTTTTATTCTTTGCTTTCTCATTATGTGTCAGATTTTTTGTTTGTGTGTGAACTTCTTATGTCTACAGTATTTTTTTGCATATTGAAGTGGTTTTAGATTCCAGATGTAATTATATTCTGTTGAGTAGCTGGTAGCAGTGACAACTCAGTAAGTGCACAATGCTGGAAATGACAACATCACATTTTCCAAACCAAACTGTTGTGTCACTAATTGAGGGTTATTGTTCTTAGGGGTATGAAAGGAGAAGAGAAATGCATAGTTCTTTAGCTGATAATTGTCCATGGTCAATGAAGTAAAACTGTTTTTTACAGAAGAAGATGTATGATTTTCAGATTTTTCAGTTGATGTGTATGTTTATTTAGAAATACTTCTTTTCAGATCTCTGCTCCAAGAACACTTTAAAAAGCCTTACTTGAAATTATTCCTTTCATTATTCATTTTTGAATGTTATCTTTTGATACCATTACTTTCACTCTTAAGTGGAATGTCAATGTTGTGTTTAAATTTGCTCTTGCATATATGGATGCTGCATGTTTACACTGGAAGATTCAAATGCAGTGGAATAAAAAGTTATTTGGGAAAGTAATTGCCAGATAATTTGGTGTCTAATTAACCATACATGTTTATGTAAACATAAATACATTATATGTTGATCTTAATGTAAACTTCCACAATATCTTCTTTGCTGTTGATACCTGGACAGTCAGTTAATTACTTATTCAGTGGGAAAGAAAAATGACAGCCTGGTTGCCAGTCCAGCAGTTTGAATCACCACATTTTTGACTTTGCATCCAAATGTTTTGGTCTCTTTTTAGATAGTCTGAGAGTTGAGCTTCTGTGGAGGGGAAAAATTGGTATCTGAGGGATTTTGTGGAGTTTGGGATTATCTTGTAACTGGTTACCTAGAAACATCTATCACTGGTGTTCTTCACCAACATGGGAAGTACCATGATATTTAAAACATGTTCTCATCATTTTCTCAACATACACATTTGAATGTGACAAGTATTTTGGGGAAACTACCATGAGAGAAATACAGGGTAACAAATTGGACATTCTCATTTGATGTCAAAGCTTTCGGTTTTTAAGACAATAAGTTGATAAGTAACTTTTGTTTTGGCCATAGGTCTGATATGTCACAAAGAGAAACCACTCTGAAGGAATAAAAGTAAGCTGTGATGCATGCTATCAGAAAACAGATTTTTATGGGATCTTCATGTTTCATAATAATTTCTCATTAGATTTATGAGAAATAATTTCTTGACCACATACCTTAAGGACTTATTTTTTCCTCCTTTCTGTGGTTTGAAATAACTTTAGGCCAAGAAATTAGTATGTCTAGAGATAGATTTAGATGTTCACATGTGGACGTGTGTATATCTTTATAGCTTTCTCTACACACTCATGTACAGTCTTTCTAATGAGTCTTCTGGAAGACAGTAAGGTAAAGAAATCCAGCTCTACTCATAGACCTTAGAGTACTTGTGGTTTGTTTTCTTGAAAGAAAGGAATGTTTAAGTTGCCTTGGAAAAGAGTTCTGTTTTCTGTGCAATGGAGTTTAATAGGGTCTAGTCTATCTTGAATTTTTGCTTGGAGTTGAGATTCTTGGTTAAAGAAACCTTATTTATCTTCCTTGTGGTCTAGTTCCCTGCCTCTTGGGACAGCATTAACAAAGCTCTATCAAATGTTTCTTGATGGGAGAACAGAGATGCTCTTTCACAATGCCACAGTCACAAATTAGGAAATATATAAATAATGATCTCAGATTGCAAAGGATCTGACATGCTTGTATGATTGGATGATTGGCATATGGAAACTAAGGAAATTTGAAAGTGTGGAAAAATATTTACAGTCTATACTTAACATCAAGTAAACTTGGGTGGGGGCTGGATCACTGTACCTCTGTGTGTGTGTATGTGTGTGTGTGTGTGTGAGAGAGAGAGAGAGAGAGAGAGAGAGAGAGAGAATCCTATAAGGTTCATATACTTACATACTTAAGAAATTGGTGGCTTTGGGAGAAACATTAGCTGGGTGTTGGTGACCTATTAATTGATTATGAGAAAACAGAGGAGAATAGATAATGCTAGAAGAAAATTCCTTTTCTTGTGTGATATGCCAAGACATCTGGCAGATGTTATGTTGGGCCCTAAGGAATGGACAGTTTAATTTTAGCCCTAGCAAGGAAATGGGAAGTTCTAAGCTCTTTTAATAGCACAAGTCTTAGTTTGGGGAAGGTTGCTTTAAAAAAAAGAAGAAAGGAAAAGAAAAGAGGCTTTTATTGTTATATGAAAGAATTCCAAGGGAGCAGGGAGATTAAGTGGAGGTTTTTTTTTTTTTTGGGGGGGGGGGTTGGGGGTCTCTTGGCCAAAAAGTACTATTAGGTAGAAATTAACAAACATTTAGAAGTTGACAGAGAGGTACACCTAAATGATGGCTATTAATATTTAACAGCCAGAATATTCATTTAAGAAGCTAGTTTTCTTGTGCCTTAGAAAGATGGTATATTTCAACTCCCCCTCATTTTACTAAAGAGGAAACTGGCACAAAGACATGAAGTGACTTGTACAAGGTCAGAAAGTTCAATTGTAACAAAGCCAGGCCTAGAACTCAGGTCAGCTGACTTCCAACCCAGTGCCCTTTCCACTACCCCACTGCATGATTGTAGAGAGTTGTGAAACTCCTCTCCAGAGTGCCAGGCTCTCTGAGAAATTGTCATCATACACTATTGGAGCAAGAGTATGGCTATTTGTTGGTTGATTTGAACATATTGGGGAGTCCTGGCCTGAGCATGGTTTCATTCATAGAAGTGATATACTCCAGAGGCTACTTTTGCTTGTGTGACTTTCAGTCTGGTCCTAGCTACTGGAGTTGTAGCTGTGCTTTTTTAATTGCTGTACTCTCCTCTGTAGTCTCACATTCAAGGCTTGGGAGTCCTTTTCAAATGCCCTTCTTTGGAAGTTTGTCTGAGTTTATTGTAACTTACAAAAGTACCCACAATTGGACTCTAAGGATCTATTTTGCAACGTGGTACAGATTTAAATTGGCTTCTTTCAGAGATGCCATTTTGTAATCCTGATGAATGGCCAAGAGACTGAAATCCAGTAAAACAATTACTGGTGATTTTCCAGTAGTTCTAACTCTTCCAAAAATGTGCCCTCCATGTATCTTCTTGGAGACCAATGACTAGCTAGTTTTCATTCCCCAATATCCATGAAGTCATCACTAAAATCATTTAACCATGAGAGATAGATGGGCCATTACTTCCGGAAAGATGAAATGAGTTGCCATTTCTGATTCCTCCTGAACAAGTGGAAGTAATTTTGTAAAGAGGAAGAATGATGCTTGGAAGTTTCCACATTTTCTAAGCTTCTTCCAAACTAAAGTGCAAATCCTTAATCCAGGAGGCAGTCTGGAGAAGGTAGGGCTGACTGTGGACTTCTGGCAGCAACACAGTTAACGTTGTAAACAGTTGAACCTCAGTGTGGCACTCCTCCAAATGAGTTGACTGTCGAAAATAAAATGTTCCAGAAGAACTGGGAGAACAGGAAAGAAGTTAAAACAGCATGGTTTGCATGCCAGTACTGAAGGAAGAAAAAAAAAAAAACTCTTTGGTTGGGGGGTTGGGGGTGTTAGGGAGAAGATAATGCTAAATTGAACTGTCTCCTGAATTTCTAAGACTCAGGAGAAGTTTCCAAGTGAAGGCAAATGGATTTTTATGAATGTCTATTGAATTCTCAGTTGACTAGGAAGCTCTTTGGAATCTTTTGTCCCCTTGAACTGTGTATCTGGAGAGCTGCACCCAATGATAAATACAAAGGCAATTGGAAGGCCTTCGGATGTATATTTTCTTCTTGGAAATGTGATCAAAATGTATCTGCTTTCTAAGGGTCTCTGACCTTATCACTTGAAACACACTTACGATTTTTGGTCTTTGAGTTGTTTCCAACACAAAGTTGGTTTTTTCAGGGCTGGGGATGACAGGCAGTTGAGTGGCTGGTGGAAGGAGGAGGGTACTGGTATGGTCAACTGCAAATGCGTTGTCTTTTAATTCTGTTGAGTAGATTACTTTGTGTCTTCAAAGCATTCTTGCCTAATTCCTAGCTGGAGACATTTTTTTCTTGAGTTATTCTTGGAGGGAAGGTTTCTTTCTGTGCCAGGTCATGGGTATTTTGGTATTGATTTCCTTGCTTTCATATGTTTGCTTGTTCAGTTCCCTGCATGTTGCTTCTGGATATTAATAAAATGCTTCTGCTGTGTCTGTCCACATCTTGCCCCCAACTTCATTCAGACAGCACAGGCTGCTCTTGGGGGTGCAGGATAAGTTGTTTGGTACTTACTTGTTTAAAAAAAATAAATAAATACTTGAAGACGAAGACTGCTTGACTCAGGAAGTTATTTGCCAGGCTTTCAAGTAGACTTTTAACAAAGATCTTGGAAGGAAATTTGGGGCAATTCTATGAGGAACCCATGGATCCTGATTAAAATATTGCACTATCCCATAGTAGGAAATTAAGCATTTGTCCAAGATGAGTAAGCAGAGCCTTACCTCTGGGTTCAGATTGGTTTGAGCACAAAAGGGTTGGAGGCCCAGGCCAGACAACTGTGTCAGAAGTAATTAAGCCCAGGATTTGTGGAGAGGCTTATCTGCCACAGAGCCCAGATGGGGAAGGCCAAGCTCACTCCCTAAGCCCTCGCCTGGCCAGTTGAACCAGAACACGAGCTCAGGCCTTCAAATTTTGGAATTCTTTCTTCCCTGTTCAGATTTAAGAAGGTGAAGTCATTATTCTTCAGTTTTGCTCATGTCAGCTGAGGGCTTCTCTCTCAGCTTGGGAAATGTCAGAGGAAGGAGGGTGGGAGCTGATTTCCTCTGAGGGAACATTCTCCCTGTTAATGCTACAAATGTACCTATAACATTGCACTTATTACTCAGAAAATAATTGTGCAGTGGCACAATGTGGTATACTTGAAAGATGTTTGCTGCACAAAGGTTCCAATATTCACCTGCAGATTAAGAAATGGGTTTCTAAACCATCTCATTTCTATTGCTAATGAAAAGCTTTGGAAGGCACCTGTGAAATAGAGCTCCAGCTGCTATCATGGTAGGGGAAGTTAGGCCTTGAAAGGATACACGGATTAGCCCGTCAGAAAAGCAAACAGTAGCATCAGCACAAGTAGAAAATAGACAGGGTTGTTAAGCTAACAGAAAAGTAGGCTAAAGCATTGCCATAATTATGTGGTGAAAATTTGCTGGGAAAAAGACAGCTTGGGTGGGAGAAGGAAAAGAAGAAGAGCGACAGGAGAATGATTGACAAATCAAAATAGAAGAGGTCTGTCCACTGGGAAAAGGCAACAGGAAAAAGAAAGGCATTGCTTTAAAACAAACAAAAATTAAAAGCAAGTGGAAAAAGACTTGGTAACGTGTTACCTATTGCATGTGAAATATGAACACCAGTGCTTGGGCCCACATTCTTTGGTCAGTTCTTTACTGTAAAAAATAGAATTGGATTTGGAAGACAATTTATGTGACTTTGGGGTTTCAAATGCTAGCTTTGTGATGAAGGTCAGATGGCAACGTGAAGGAACTGTTTCAGTGGGGCTAAGTGGAGATTTTCCTAGGAATTGAGCGAAGTAGAGAACAGAACGCAGTAGAAAATAGCTGCATTATTAATGGACAGAAAATGTGATAGTCCTCTCTAAACTTATCCATAGAGCTTTGCCACCTACACTCTGGTGTCAGGAGAAAGGAGAGCAAAGATGTGCTTCTTTCAGAGGGAAAGGGAGTGGACAGTGACAGCTACCTATGTCCACTGTGGGTTTGAGCCAGGTGACACAGACTGATCTGTAAATCCAATCCTGGCCTTTTAAAAGGCAAAATAAAGCCATTGTGGTCCAGAATGTTCTGCCATCTCATCCTTGATCCCATCATCTCTGTGTTGTAACAAATTAGTCAGCACTTGGACATAAGTCCTTTAATCGACTGGACCCAATGGGGGGGGGGGGGGCTTTTTTGTGGGATAAAGTTCAGGCATAGAGTTATAGACTGATAATAGCTAAAGACAGATATCAGCTAGAGATTTGGTAAGATTTTAGGAACAACGACTTACCACCCAGAAACTTATCTTCCGTGGTTTCTGTTTTACCTGTGTCTAACAGTCCTCTCTGAAGCCTGTTAATTGGCATTTACTAATGATAAGTAGGGAAAGGGGATCTGGTTGGAATAGCCTATTTTCATCTGAATGTCATAGCTCAGCTTCTGCTGCTTCTGCTGTCAAGTGAATGTTGTCCCTACTGATGTTGGGTAAGAACACTATCCATAAGAAGAATAAATATGATTGTTCATCAAAAAATTCTGCCAACTCTTCTTTAGACTGGAAATCACACAAACCTTCAACAAAGTGCTATTTCTCCTCCTACAGTGACTAATAGTATTAACACTAGGTAAAGTTGGTTTAACATTTAGTGTGGACTAGGGACGGTTCATCAGGTAGAGAAACCGAGGTTTGGGGAGGTAAAGTCATTTACCCAAGGTCATATGGCATGAAGTGGGGAGCTGGCACTCACACACAGGGGGACAAGCTCCCAGATCTCACTCAGCTGATGGAAACTGGCCTTAGTTATTACTTTGTATACTAATAGCTTATGTTCCTGATGGTTTATCTCTCCCAATTGTTTATGCGAGGAGTATATCCTGGTGTTCTGGAAGGAAATCTGAGCATAATGGAAAATTAATTATATATTAGTTGATCTGAGAGATATAGCTTATTGTAATCGCTTAACAAAGTGCGTTTAACAGGTACCCTCTTTTTGTTCTTCTGAGTTATAGAGGTAATAGTGGAGGGGGAAAAGCAAGAGATTATGTAGGGCAAACTTTTAGAGAATGCATATTTTAAAACTACCATATCTAGCCCAGTACTGTGAAATACAAATATACACACGGTTATTTCCAAAGAACACTTCATGGCAGAAAGATAGACTGTATGACTTTTTTTTTTTTTTTTCAAGTAGAGAAGATGTTTTACTTTTTCCCTTCTTAAGGCCTCTTTGGAAAATCTCAGTGGCCCGTTTTGACTCTGGTTACTGTAAGCACATGAAATGTTTCCAAAAGCCACACTGGCATGTTTGAAAGTTAGTTCTAATAGTCATTTTTGGAGCAGATCTCTTCAAAGTATGGGTGCTCGTATCCCCCATGCCCTTTGGTGATCATCATGTGCTCTATTTAGATCAGGAAGACATGATGAATGTTTGGTTTTCTTTGCCTCTCTCTGAAACATCACAGTACAGTAAGGAAGCTGCTGTTCATGGATGACCACAAATGCCCTTAATAGCCTAACAAGCTGTACTAAGGGAGATGGAGCAGGTTCAAACATCCCTAAGATATCTAGGCGGTAGCTTTTCTGTAAGACAGACAGTGGGGTGTTAATTGTTCAGTAGATTCTTCAGCTACAAAGCAACTAGTAGTGTTTTTTAAAAAAAATTTTTAATTTTACCTTGGATCTGTTTAGGGGATCACCTGTTCCCAGACAGACTCAAATCCGAAATCTCTGTTGGAGATTTATAAAGTGTGCTAGAGGAGACAGAAAGTCACTCATTTTTATGTCTCTTTGTCATTATTTACCAAATTTAATATAACCATTTTTTTTTAATGTCCAGATAAAGGTTTTTAATAGAAAAAGACTCCGGAAAATAAAAAGTAACTGCATAGTTGCATGGAGTAAAATTGAAGTTTAATAAAACACATGATTCTCAATGTAGAATTTCTAATTTAAGAGTAATAGGGACTCTTCTCAGTCTTAGGAAGCAGACGCTGGGACCTGGCCATCTAAGGTAATCCCTCAGATCAGACTGTCTCAAAAGCCAGTCCTTAACTTCTTTCTAAAATCTTCCTCTTAACTCTTTGAAAAGATTATCATCTTCAAGAACTGCTTTGCAGAAAGTGATGGTGAATTGGGTCTTGCAAGGTATCTTTGTGGGTACAGTTCTGCCCGCTGGGAATGGAACACTGAGTTTGACAAGACCCTTTATTTGGAGGCAATAGGAGCCGAGAACATGTCCAAGAGTGTGATAATTTATGGAGGCAGGCCTGGTGGAAGAATCAGCCATTATACTGGAAAGAAAAGCACCTTTTAAAAGACACATTGCATGGTAATGTGAAAAAACATGTTGCTTAGATCATGTCAAGTAAGAAGGCAGAATTGTATTCTCACTTCCCAGAAGCTCTCATCATTCATTCCATCTCTCATGAGTTTGTCTCTCCTTAGTCATTTTTGGGGGCTGGGGGAGTCCGTGGGTGGTGACTAAGAAGTAAGTACTGTTGAACAGATGTGAACTGTCCTTGAAATTCATCTGTATTTCTTGGTTGACTCAAGTGTTTGAGTTCACCTTATACATCCTTTTTCTGATCAGTGGCTATAGTTGCTAATAATGAGTGAACATCACCCACAGGCCCTGAAATTAGCAAGTGTTAAATGTTATGTGATTATTAGGGGGAAACAAGACAGTCTAGTCAGTGGGCTTAATTAGGTTGTAATTGTCCAATTGCTGCTTCATGGTGATTATATTCATAACCCCATTTCTAGACATCAACTACAATGATCAAAATTGACCCCAACCCAGGTATATGTTGGCGATCTGCTTTGAAGCAGCTTCTGAACGGTGAGACTTGGATGCTGCCAGTGAGTTCTGACTATGCCTTCTTCCCTCCTTGCAATCTTCCCCTCATCTTTTGCCTATTTTAGTAGAAAGTCGACGACGTTCCCATTTTGTCTGTGTTTTACATGTTGTAGAATTTGTATTGGTGCTGACAGAAAAATAAATCCTGAAATTTTTAAGACACTGGAAGATGACTGAAAAGTATTCGTAATAAATGAAAATCTGGAATCATACAAATTCAAAATTGGCTACATTGTCTTTTTCCTCAGCACATAGTCCTGTTCAGTAGATTTAATGTGATTCATTTAATAGATCTTTCACTTTATGTGGCAAAGTGTTAAAAGGAAAGGAGTCATCTGTGTTTAAGATTATGCCTTATCAACATGATTATTAAACTCTGAAGAATACAGAGCATGAGCTTTTCATTTTATTACCCCCACCCCAACCCTCAATTCCTTCTTGACGTTTGCCACCAGTGTCTTCCAGTGTCAAAAGTAGCTGTCATTGCTGGGGACATTGTTTACTGCTTATCTCACAAACCAAAGCAGTGATTTCTAGGAAATACAAACAACAGTCTATATCAGAAATGGGTTTGTCAGGGTGACACCATGAATCACTTGACCAGATTGTCATTGGGCGACCTTCCCTTTCTGACATGCAGCTTTATGGGAAAATGATGCACTCAAAATTCGCACTAAGCATGAATGCAGTTGAGCTATCCAGAGAAAAAGAAGAAATTAACTACCTTACATATGGGTGTGTATGTGTGTGTATGTACATATGTACCTGTATGTTAGACATGCATTGATGTAAATGTGTGTGTTGTGTGTATACATGTTATAGATGCATTTCCTTTATGCAACAGGGGGTAAATGTGTGTGTTGTGTGTATACATGTTATAGATGCATTTCCTTTATGCAACGGGGGTTCTTTTTTTCCTGAAACTTCATGAGTGTAAAATTCTTCGACATTCTGGTTGAAAATACAGTTTTCATGCAGGGACCTACACTGAGAAACTGGAGCATATTCATTGAGCCTGTGCAAGCTTAGTATGGAATTTGTCTTTCTCCCTTCCTAGCTGTTTGACTTTGAGTACTATGCTCAACCTCTCTGTTCCCACAACTTCCTACCCTCTAAAATGGGGATGGTAATATGGATCTCTGGAATTGTTGTATGGACTGAAAGGCGCAATGTTTATAAGGTTCTGGTTTATAATGAGGGCTCAAGAAGTCCCCATTCCACACTGATGGAGAAACTGAGGTAGAGATCTTCTCCCAGGACCTTTCCCTATGTTATTTTGCTTTTGTTCATAAACTTGGTTTTCTGAATCCTGCCCTAATAACTTTTGTGCAGATTTTGCCTTAGCCGATGAGCAACCTCAGGGCTGTTGCCCATCGGCAGGTAGACATCCAGATGGGGGTTAGGTTTGCCTGGCTGGGCCCAACAGGGCTCCCTCTCTGTGTGCATTCAGCAGGGATTTGTAAATTACCTGAGGATGATGCCACATTCTCTGGAAAGAGTGTTTGGTGATAACAAAGCCTATTCCAACCTTGCGGAACTATTCCCAGGAGTGTTGTGGGGGAACAATTTTTAATCAGTGTGAATGTCTTTGAGCTTTCTGGAAGAAAGATGCTATTTACTGTTCCTTTGTTTGGCATCATTCTGGCAAAAAATGATTTGTCTAAGAAAACTGTAGCAATTGCAATAGTCCCGTGCCTACTTCTTACTAATGTAATAGTACATGCTTTGAGGACTCAGGGGTAAGGAGGCTAATTTTAGAGTGTCTTAAGGGTAAATAGTATTGCAGAACATGAAATGGTCTTGGTAGGACCTTGCAGAACTTACCTAGTTTTCCTTGCTCCAAGATACAGAAACATTCATCGGTGGCTTTCTTGGTGGCTATGATGGTGGTGACAAAGATGATCACAAGGATGGTTTGACAAAAGAGTGGAGGCATTCTTCACTTTAAAAACAAACTCGCCATTAAGATTTACTTATTTATTTTTGTATTTTGAAAATTTCCAGAGAGAGAAAGGTTATTAATGGGGAATTTTTTTTTTAAATTATACACAACTTTATAGCTGCTACTTTAAAATTGTGTCCAGAGATATCTGGAGAGGGGAGAAACGGAGACGTCTGTTCACCAGATTTCAGATGTCTGCTCATCTCAAGTCAGGTTTTGGATCTGAAAGTCACCAATCCCAAAACCAGTGGAGTGGAGGTTGTAGTTGGGGATGTTTTTAGAATAATATGGGACATCCTGAATTTAAAAGGTAGTCTGGGGAGAAGCAGTAGCAATTGAAACCAGGATGCCTGGTTTTCTAGGATGCCTGAGAAGTTATGGTGGTGGAAGGAACTTTCTAGTTTCCTGGAGACTTGAGAAAGGGAGCTGTGAGAACAGCTTCACAGGCACATCTTTACCAACTGTAGGATCTTGACTTATCCATAACTACAAAGTAGTAGAAAATTAATTGACCTCTTTGAATCTTTAAAATGAAATTCTCTCTCTGGTGATCTTTTTAGGGATTTAATGTATATAAAGCACCCAGCTTACCCTCTAACCCCAGGTACCCAATAAATGGCCACCTCTGTGGTTCATTTGCAGTGATCAATTCTTAGCACTTGGGGGGTGATGATAGAGTTGGAAAAAGTTTAGTGTCTTCATTGTCATTGTTGTAAAAACGTGTTTTATGGATGCTGTTATATCTGATCAGAATTTGTCCATTCATCTAGTCATTCATCAAACAACTATTGAAAGTCTTTTGAGTAGGAGAGACACACTTACAACGGGCCTAGGGTGGCACACCCAAGACCTTGGGCTCCTTCAGTTGTCCGGTTAGGTGCTTTGTTTTGGTAATTGGCGTTATTATGGTGGAGATAGTTGCCCTTATGTACATTTAAATAGGTTTGAGCCTTGGAAAGGTGAGTTGTGGTGGAAGCAGTCGGAAATGCCAGGTTAGAGGCGTGCATTTCTGCATCTTTGTGTGTGTATATTTACAATATAATTTGCTAACTCTGTAGTCCGTGCTGCTGGGGTGCGTAATCTGGCAGATCATTTCAATATTTACTCCAAAATATCTTGTTCTCTGTTGGTGCGAAGTAGAGTTTCCAGTTATTTTTAGGTCATTTTCATCATAGCAACCCTGCTGGAGATGAACCAGACACAGTGCTGTAAACTGTCCCCACATTTTGATAGAATTTAATAAAGTAAAGTTTAATGGTTTGCTCCCAAGAGGCAAGCAGACCATCTGGTTAGCAGAAGGTTAGGTCGAGTGTTGCACGGCTGCTAAGGGGGCCACACACCAGCCCTGGCGCGTGGTGGTGTGTCCAGTTGCTGAAGGCATTAGGCATTGAAATGGTGCTCTCAGGTCTGCCGAGCCAGCAGTTCTGTTACCACCACTGTGACGCAGGAGATAATTCAGCTGGGCAAGCGGCAGCATGGGGGTGGATCTACAGTACAGGATGTGTAATGTCAACATGAAGGATTGGAGCTGGCAGAAGCAAGGGAAGCACTCATTTCATGCCAGTGCAGGAAGCCTAGAGAGATGCTTCCCGCCCCCCTTGCGTCTTGTCCTCTTCTGGAGCTTTCACATTATGTGTTAAATGATTACCTTGTGCATGGTCCATGGCAAAACTTCAGCTGATTTTCTGCCTCTTTTGGAACCTGTCAGCATAAACAGAGTGAACCACATTCCGCACACATGTAGGGCGGGCAAAGGCAAGTTAACTGCACAGACTGGGAGGAGGAGGAAGGGCTTCGTTAAGCAGGAGCATCTTTGTGCTGGAGATGGAATCCCATTGTACGTCCTTTTGTGCTGAGATTTGAGAGCGACCATCCGTTCAAAGGCTACAATCATCTCAGAACATTGTGCTGCAGCTGTAGTCGGTGGAAGGCTTGCAGGCCGGTTCCAGTGATTCTGCAGAAGCTTAGCAATTACATAATTGCTATGTAACTGGAGAGAGCCATCAGGATTGTCTAGTTCTCCTGCAAAGAAAGCTCCTACAATTTGAGGGGGAGATTGTTTTCCCTTGTTAAGCCTGAAAGCTGATGAGCAAGTACATCAAGCAACCAGGTTGGAATCTGGTCCTCTCACTGGTATGAGCGGGAAGAAATTCACAAGGACACTGAACTTCACAGCTGTGTTAAAGGGAGAGTGAGAGCAACTCTCTGACTCTTGGACAAGTGGTTGTCTTTATTAGTTGACCTTGATATTTGACTTGTTTCTGATACCTGAGCCTACTTTCTATACGCATTTAAGGCAAGCAATCTTGCAGAGCTTTCCTAGGAATGGGACTGGCAGAGGTGCACTTGCTCACTGAGAAGCCTCTCAATTTCTGCTGCCTGCTCAGGAAGATTTTCAAGATGGAATACTTGCCTCTGATGTTGATCAGCAGATGCCCTGCAAGGCTTGACAATCACCTGAAGTTCCCGAATGCTGAGATCCTTTTAGTACCTAAACTCTGGTCACTGCCGCAGCCTGGAGACTGGCACAGACTGGACAGTTTGTCTGTGAAGACCTCCTAATGCAGGCATGAATTCCTTCTTTCAGCTACCTTACCACTTGTTTTCCATCGCTGAGGAAAATTTGAGGTGGAGTTGGCTTCAATGTAGGTTGGGAGGTTGCATGAAATCTGTGAAGAGCTCAGGCACCATTTCATCAGATACGAACCAGCCGTCTAAAATTAGCCACCTCTCCCAACCCAAGTGTGGACTTGGTGTTTGCTTATGTTAAGCAGCTCTAAATTTCAGCTATCCTGAATTCCTTTCTGAGGTTGGTTACATGGAGCTGCTGAAATGGTTGTTGGGGGGTACATTCTGATTAATGACCTAAGTTGGGTTTTTCATGACTATGATATTCCTGTCTATTTCCCAATATCGATATTTTTAAAAAGAAGTTTATGGCCAGAACTTCAGTCAGGGAAAAGACAACATTTTGATTCCTTCGTTCATTAAAAAAGGAATGACCAGCAGGTGGTATTAGGACTCGAACTTTCAAGATGGCTTGGGTCCACAGATTCCTAGACCTTTTACCTTTAGACTTCTCCTTTACTTGGTACCTCCTAGCTTTAACTCTGAGGTTGAGAGATGCAAATAGTTTCTTTAAGAATGTTGATTCCTGTGAAGCAGTGTTGGCCAGTTTTCAAGGAACCAGCCTGTCTCAGCACCAAGCTTTTATTTTGTAGTAATCCGGAGGGGCACAGGATCACCCATGGTGACCCTTTTCCTGCGTCATTCTAGGCAGGCCTTGGCATGCTCCAGCAGATGAGTAAGGGCAAGGGCAGCTGACCAGAGGACCTGCTGGGTTCATCTTGCTTTGTATCTTAGGAACCGGCTTGACCTTTTTCCATCATCTGTGTTTGGGCACTCAGAGAAAGACTAGGTCATCCTGAAAGGGTCCTCAAGATTTGGAAGCCACAAACTAAAAAGGAGCACTTGATGGTGGTGCAGGCCCTTTGCTATCAGTGTTGGGAGAAGATCTTGGCAGTGAGGGCCATGGTCAGTGGTGGAAAGATCATAGACCTCAATGCCAATGAGAAGCTGTGTGACCTTGAGGGAATGGTTAATCTCTGATCCTCAATTTCCTTATCTGGAACAAACATCCACTTTGTGAGCTTCTTGTGGGGGGTGGGAGGGGAATAAATGTGATGATGTGTGTAAATCTCTGGTTCAGAGCCGAGCATGTAGTGGGCACATAAAATTACTAATTCTCTTTTCTCTCATCCTGAAGTTTTTATAAAAACACTTAAGATAGGCAGAACACTGTCTGAGTTTCACATGACATCCTTGAATAGGGTACTCCTGGAAGCTCATTCTGGTGGGATTGATAACATTTAGCTCCTTTTGACTTTACGGGTTGAATGATATCTCTTATTATGTGGTGATTTTTAAAAGTCATAAGTCTTCTATAAAACATGACTCCAAAATCTGGTAGAGGGAAAGAAAAGTCTCTTCACCTCCGTTTGCACTATCTTGGACTTTCTGTAATAGATTATTTATTAAATTCCTTAGATGAGGTTGTGGGTTTTTTTGTTTTGACTATGGTTATAAAACTAACTCCTTTAAAAAGCCAGCCCAACATTTCCCAAAAAGTGGCATGGATGGGAGATATCTGGGTATCCAGAATCCATCACACTGCACAATATTAATGAGTCTTACAAAGTTCTTTTCTTTGACCTCCAGCCTCGTGTGCCTTTCCTTTAGTTGATGCCCAATGAAGTCTTGTTGACTATTTTCAGGGGAAAAGATCATAGTTAAAATTTAGCCAAATCAACTTAGATGACCAACTCCTTGTTTCTTTTAAGTTGGTCTCTGAATGGCACTAGACTAGACGCTGTGGAAAGACAGGCTTAGCGCTCCTTGTTTCATCCCTCTGTCATCATTGCCTTTATAGGGTGTGTGGGGTAGACATATATAGGTAATCAGTACATGTTGGGTCAATTAGCCAAGTCCAACACCTTTTGAAAGTCCATAGTACTCCTAAATATCTCTTCCCCAAGTCCAACACCTTTTGAAAGTCCATAGTACTCCTAAATATCTCTTCCCTAAGTCCCACACCTTTTGAAAGTCCATAGTACTCCTAAGTATCTCTTCCCCAAGCCTTAATTTTGGAAACAGAGCAAATTAAGGCTTCCTCAAGCCTGAATTTTGGAAATCTCTTCAGTTTCTTTTAAAGTCTAATGGTCACTCCGGATGTCCCTAGACTCACAGCATTCAACTTGAGTAAGGGGGAATTTGAACTTGACATTTTAATTTATAAGTGAGAGTTATGTTATGTTAGTTCTTAACCAAGAGAAACTGCCAACTGTATTATCCTTATTGAATATGATTTGGGAGCATCTAGGTGACAATCTGGACAAATAAAGTTGGGTTAAGGGTAGTGGTTGATGGATATTTATTTGAGGAGGGCAGTTAGCTAGTCTCATCCCAAGTGTTTCTTCAGGACACTACAATTAAGATTTCTTGGAGTGGAGTTGGAAGCTTTGGAGTGGACATATTCAGCTTCATGATTCAAAGCTGGTGTTTCTGGGATAAACTCATGGTTTTATATGAAAAGGGAAGATGGGGTGCTCCCTTCAGCAGCACATATATTGAAAAGGGAAGATGGGTCTTTTTCCAAGTCTTCATTTGATCTCTTAAGTCTAAATGGCTTGCAATAATGTATTTTATGGAGTAAATTGATGGTATGGAAGCCTCAAGGGATGTAGGGAGAAACTGTTGGGGAAAAAAAGATGAGTGTGTGGTGTCTCCTATTAATTTAACAGAATTGGGAGAATGAACCAATGGAGCCAACAATAGGCATGTTCTTTGAAGATGGTCAAACAGGCTCAGAAAGCATGCTTCTTCACCTTTGCCTTTAGTTCTTGAACATTTCAGTGCAATGATTTAGACCATTGAAAGTGTAGTATGTGCAGAAGCCTTCTAGGTATGAGGTGACCTTGCAGCATTAAAGAAATGCATGGATCCTGTTAGTTCCAACTTCACTGAAGGACACATTCTGAAGAGCCAGCTCATTAAGCAAGCTTTTGAAGGGTGTGCGCTGCAGAGCAGTTTCCTGTTATTTGGTTAATGGTTGACCTAGTTCTATTGCCATATGCTTCCTGGAACGCATTCTAATATAAAGTATGTGTTAAAGCAAGACTCGGATAAAAGCAGGAAAGTCAAAGCCTTTGTGAAGCTGAGACCATGTTCATCCTGGTCCAGGAAAGGTAGAATAAGTGCATGGATGGAAAATGAAAAGACTTTTCTCTTTATGGTCCTGTTTACTAATTCTGATTTGAATCTGCACCTTTCATCCCAGCCCGTTTTAAGGACTTAAACTTGCCTGAAGTACTCAGCACAGAGAGACCTCCATCATTAGTTCATTTCTTATACATGCCGGACCAAGCTTGATACCAAAGCACTCTAAGCAAAATGACTACTTCAAGGAATGTTGAGATTAGCTTTGGCTAGTGGCAGGTGATTTTGATTTTATATTATTATTTCTGTGTTGCCAACAAGGGATTAGGAAATCTTTTTGTCTGAAGTTTGGGTGGAGTCCAGAGTCCAAGACTGAGGCTCCTTTGACTTATTTATCATTTTACCTGGGGACAGCAGCCTTGGCCTGTTCATCTCGATGAATAGGGGAGCCCACACAATCATGGGGACCGCTGAACAAATTTTGCACTCGACACACACTGTTTGTTTTAAAGGCTTCAGAATGTGAAGAATCTGTGGGTCTAGCCTGCTAATTGCTGGAGATTTGGGTGGTAGTGGAGGAAGCTCTTCTGTTCTCTTCATGGCTCATAAAAAAATGTTTCAGGAACTGCTGTGTGGTGTGGGGTGGGATGGGATAGGTTCTTTTAAATTGGCTTTTACAAAAATCACTGTAATTGTGGTATGGACTGTGATTCCTGAATCAGGCTGATCTTCAGTATCATTCTGAAAACTTGGGGGACAAAAACATTTATTAATAAGTTTTTTGGTTCTACCACAAGAGAGGAATTCAGTAGGTCTAGTGAGGGCCCCTAGAATGTGTTGTCTCGAGAACCAAGTCTAGGAAGCCTTGGCCTTAGAAATTCAGTGCTATTAGACAGTCAAGGGAGGAAGGGGGGTCGCCACGGTGCTTTAATGTCTCACACGCAGGAAGTAGGAAGAGGAAAAGAGCTGCTTTCAGAACTTGGTATTTGTAGCTGCAGATAATTTGAACATTGGAATAAGGTTTCGTTTCTTCTTCCCCAAGAATTCAATTCCTTCAGGGCACCTGAAGGGTACTGTATACCAAGTGATTTAGATTGGAGAAATGTCATCTTCTTGGCTCTCCCCCATTACCAGCCCTCTTTTTGCTTTGTCCCTCCCCACCATGGGGTAATGATCACAGAATATCTGTCATTCATCAGCTAAATCGGATGCAATTTTCTCATATTAGTATCTTTGGCAGCCACAAGGGGAAGTTATATTATGTTGCTTTTTCGGTATAAAGAAATCTTCCCAATTAGTTTCTGGGGTTTTTGCTTTAATTAACAATAAAAAGATGCACTTGTTGACTGAGGATTTATTCCATATGGCTGCCTGCCTGGCCTGATTTGAAGCTATTGCCTCTGATAGTGGGCCACAGCTCCCAGACCCACTTGTGAATCAGAATGTCCTTGGCCACAGGATCACCCTGATCCAGGGCTAACCCGTGTGCTGATAAGTGGTTGATCTTCAATACTCAGCGTATGAATGAATGACTGGACCAGCTAAGTAAACATTGCCTCCGAGAGATAAGAAGTAACTTCCAGAAGAAGATTCTGCTTCAAAGCAATGTTTGTGCTGCGTGTTGTCAGTGTAACCTTTTTAGAATGTCTTATGCATTCATCTCAACAAGAAGGAAAATGACCCTGCCTTGAAATTTGGCAGATCAGACACTTTGGCTTCCTGAGAAAATGCAGGGATATTATCTCTCTACGTATTGTCTACTCTCCTCCCTCAAGGCCCCCTCCCCAAAGCTGGCCCCCAGACAGCTCTCCCCACGACTACCACACGAAACCATGCATGCACTAGAGAGTGGCTACAGAGCTAATATTGTTAAAGATATTTGATGTTCTTCTTCCAATCCTCCCTTTGAACTTTAAAGGTTGCACCAGCCGTGAGAACAATACTGTTTTAGAAGCAGAAGGGAAGAAACAATTGAGTAGAAAGAAATTGAGGAGAATTACTCTTCTTGATGGTAATTTATTAGTAACAACGCCGTGGTCATAGCCTAAGAACTCGTGGTCATGTCCTTGGCATGCTTAGAAGTTCCAAGAATGGAAGATAGTCTCTTCAAAGTTATTTTGAGGAGTTGGACACTACCTACTAGGCTTCTAATGCTTACCCAAGTTAAGAGGTTGAAGTGCCTCCAAGACTTGAAGTAGCAGCTGAACATGTGATCTTGTTAACCCTGAGATGTTGTTGAGCAGTGACTCAGATCCCTGTGGCAAACGATCTTGTCCTGTTCCAGCTGCCCTAACAGAACTCCGCATTAGGTCACCCTTCAGGCATATGGCTGTCATTGTGCTTATGCGACCATCAAGACTTAGCACCAGGAACCCTGGGACTGCCTGTCCTGCGCCTGGACCCATGGTGAGGTCAGCTTGGTGTTAGGAGCTCTCTGAGCCATAAGCATTTGCAGTCCCTCTCTCTACTCCAACCCCTGTCCTCACACGAAGCACTTGACGAGAGGAGAGGATGCCAGAGAGAAGCATGAGTTCTCAAAATGATTTGTTCTTGAGATGTTGCCTCATCCAGATAGACGGAGGCTTTTGTCTTCCCTAGGAAAAGGTAAAGTATTCTCGAAGTGGCCTAAAAAATATGTGTGATGTCTACTTTAAATAGCTACTTGAAGAGTTTGTGTGTTACTAAATAATGACCAGGAGGTAACCCAAGAAGCTGGTATGCTGGCCTTAGCTTGAAAGGACGCTTGAAGTTTGCAATGTCTTGCTGTTCAGTTGAGTGAATGTACTGCCTCTTTCAAAAGTTGATCATGACTCAAGGGTGTCCAGCTCTCAGATTCAAGCCACTGCATGTTGGCAATGATACGGGATCTCAGTTTTATATTAAATAAAATGCCGGGGTGCCGCCTTGAGGATCCAGACATAGTCTAAGAGCACATTCTAAATCTTGGTGCATCGGGGACACAGCAGTGTCTATTATGGGAAAAAGAAGACAGGGCCTCAAAGGAAGGAAGTTTTGTCATCTGTTAGTTATAGTCAAAAGAAATGAAATCCCAGGCTAGAGTGGACCCCTGAAATCATCCTGCCAAGCCCCTTTATTTTGCAGTTCTGGAAAGGCCAACATCATTTGCTCAAAGTCCACAATGAAAGAAGTTAGTTCGGGAAGCCTGAAATGGAATTTCAGTTTCCTGCCTTGGCCATCAAGGTTTATTCCACTACAACAGTGTTGGCAAAGATATCTATTTCTTGTGCCAATTTTGATTGATTGGTGGAGACTGCCTGGAGCTCGGCTTTGAGGATTCTGTGCCTTGTCTAGGCTTGTTGGAAAGGAGCGTGGAGATCAAGTGGAGAAGGCTACAGTAGGCGGAGAGGGTGTATGCAGGCGTAGTTGCTGTCCCTTACAAGTATGTGTCTGCAAATCACAGCCTTGATCCCTACCACCACCCTTTCTCACTTGGTGTCCATGAAGACTTCCTGTTTCCGTGTTTTAAACCAAAGAAGAGGATGTTTAATTAGGAGGAAACTTTCCTTCAGGACAGTTTATCCAAATGACTTACCAAAGGTAACATCGGTAACTTAAGTCAAAGGAATTGGAACCACTGCTAGGCTTTTCACAGTGGTTTTTAACCAGGCTGATGAGCTCTCTTTTGAGCCCTGTGGCTATCTAATCTCAATATTGGTGAGGGGTCTTGCATCTCCTGGTCTTACCAGCATCTTCTTGCCTCTATTTGCGTTTGCCTTTCATTCACTACATAATTCTTGGGACCTCATAGACCATCTGCTAAATCCTTACCCTCTGCAGATGACTGTCCCAAGGTCACAGCTAAGAGCCGAACTACCACCCTGGTGTCCTGACTGTGCAGCTCCATGCTTTTTCCTTGGAGGTTTCCTACTTGTTCCAATGTGGGTGATTTTGAAACTAGAAGGAACCGTGGAAGTGATTTATTTAATCTCATTTTATGGTTAGAGAAACTGGATCCAAGAATATTTAAGGGACTTGCCCAAGGAAACCTGGATCTGGACCTTGGAGAAACCAAGCCCAATTCACAATGAATATTTCTTTCTTGACCACTTTATTGTATGAGCAAAGGGATCTTTGAAGATGCACAGGGGGCACAGTGGACTTACAACACACTGGAATCTACCTGATGTGTTGTTGGAATGATGAAAATATGATGAAAGAGGACTTTTGTGTCACTCTTATTACGTACGTTGCCTAGTGAATTTAGAAGGAAAAACACTGGTCATAAAGTTTTTTTTGTAATATGATCCTTACAAGGTTTTAAGTATAATTTTGGAACCCTTTCTGCTTGCACAGAAACCGTTGTAAGGACAACTGCTGTCATTATAAATGTGCCTGCGTGTCTCCAGAGTGCTATGAATTTGAAATCTACTAACACAGTGCTAGGCGCTGGCCCTGGCCTTGTCTCCAGCATCTAGAGCTCCCCTGCTGGCAGGCCTGTGTGTGGATGGATAATGCTTTGCCCTGAATTGACTCAGTGTTTGACATGGAGGGAACTCTGTTTCATAGGCAGAGCAATCTGTTAATGTTTGGTTGGACATGAACGCCATTGATAACAACGTAGAGAAGGCTATGTTTCTCATACAGGTGCATCCACTTGCCCCTCTTGACTAATTTGCGAAGCAGAACTGAGGCTAGCCCATTCTTCCATATCTTCAGCAGTAGACTGTCCCACTTCATAAAGGGCTGTGTTGTCTGTTCCCATTGATCACACCTACCCTTCTCCCCAACCTTATCAACCAAAGAGGAGGGGGAGTCTAGATTTCTTTGAGATCTTGGTGTTGAAGAGTGTTGACTCAGGGTCCTTTAGCAAGTAGGAAAGGTAGTCCACCTTGGGGCTTTTGCTTTTTCCTGGAACTTTAACTTTTGAAGTGCTGCCACTTACTGAATCATCAGTAAAAATGTTTTCCTTGCTTTTTCAGGAACCTCTATCTAACCTTGAACCTTTGTTTTGGAAGATAATGGTGTCATTTCTACGTAAAACTGGAAACAAACCACTCTTTTTTCCTGTTCTTACCAGTCATTTGTTTCAGTAAAATGATCCCCTTTCACTTTAACAAAAAGATTCCCTTTCTAGCTTAAAATATTCCGGATATGCTTTAACTTGCCTTGGGGTCACAGCACATGTCTTCCAGGACTGATGAGTCTTGTCAGTTGCCCCAGGGTGAGAACTTTAATAAGCAAATTGCACACACCTGGTTTTGCAAAATATTGGCCTAATGGGGCACCTAGGTGGAAGTCAGTACTTCCACTCCCTGTGTGCACACCCTTCCTCCCCACCCCTTTTAAAAGAGAGGTCTCAGAAATTGCTGCTTCTCCATTTATCTTGTAAAACTTTTGTCTCTTTGCTCGTCTGTGCACTGGTAGCTCAGAGGGTTGTGATGTTAACGAGCTCAGGGTGTTGCTGTCTCTGCTGCTGCTGTCTTTGGGTTTGAAAGTTTGAAAGCAATGCCCATGATGGGATGTGGGATGTGTACAGGGGAGTCTGGTTAAAAGTGAACAGGGCTGACGAGAACTCTCTTCTCTTCAGATGGTGAGTCCCCTGCCCTTCGCTTTGATTTGTGGCTGCCACTGGTGTTTTCCCAGTCATTCCTGCGCGCACTTCTGTGGGTCAGTTGGAAAATCTCAGCCTGTTTCCCTGTTTTGAGTACGGGACATCAGGCTAACTTGTCTTTCACTCACCTATTCATTTGATCATTCATTCAAGCATTTATTGAGCATATGACCACTTGCCAGGTTTTGTGCTAATATTGGAGATTATAGGAATAAAAGACCCAGACTCTGCCTTCTAGAAGTTCATAATCTAGTGTTTACATCGCACACTGCCACGCCTCCAGTACATTATAATGTGTTTTCTTTGACTTCTGTGCTCTCAGTAATTGCCAAGATCAGTTCTCCCAGTTAAGGCTAGTTGGAAGTCGTCTTTTTTTTTTTTTTTTAAGACTTGATCTTGCTCGCTATTTTTGCCCGGGGAACCTCAGGCTCACGTTGACCGGGTTACCACAGACTCAAGCAATCCCCAGCCTCATCTTCCCAGGTAGCTGGGATTACAGGCATGCACCACCACACTCAGCTATTTTTTTGGGACTAGGTCTTGCTATGCTGCCCCCAGGGGGTCTCGAACCGCAATCCCCAGTCCCAGCCATGCCTCCATAGGCTGATGCTCACAGGTATGCGCCACCGTGCCCAGGTTGGAAGTCTTTCTTGTTATCCATTCTTTCAGGCATGTTGAAGTACCCAGATGATTAGGAGCCAGAATCACCCCCAAAGAAGCCATGTATTAGATGTATAGGTATGTCCAGACCAACGAAGGGGTCTGGGCATTTGAGTGCTTTATGCTGTAAACTAGAGTCCACATTGACCTCTTATGTCATCTGCCATCCTTTCCATATGCCTACAGGATTCTAAGGTTAGCTTTTACTGTACTAGTCAACTTTATACATCACTAGATGACATTTTGCTAAAAAGTTTATAAAATCTGGCAATGGCATTTAGCTCTTCAGTCAATAAAAGCTATATATAAGCCTTCCCTGGCTTTGCCTAGGTTATGGATGACCTTCTGCTTGAGATCTGCTGTCAGCCTATATTCCATTGTTGTTGGCATGAATTACCCTAGAAATTCCAGTCAACAACCCAGCAACACCAAAAGTGCCTCTCTCAGAAACATTGGTCATCTGGTCTTTGGAAGAGCTTACTAAATGTTTTTAGGAAAATGGTAGTATTACTTCATCAGCCCCTTTTCCTGCATATAAAGAAACTAGTATACTACATAGCACATCAAGCCGCTCCATTAAATATCATATTTATCTTCTAAGTTCTTTTTTTCAGTCCATAACCATGGGTCTGCATTGGTTGTCTTAAGTTATTGGATTAAGAACTATTTGTGATGAGAAACATTTGAAGCTTTTTTTCTCTCACACTTAATCACTTGGGTTCATAGCATGAGTGAAAGGCTCAGGTTAGCCAAATGTTGGGTCAGAGGGCATAAGCTGTGAGGTGGAATTCCAAAGGTCATTCCCTGCTTTGTCCTCTACCAAAACTCATGTCAGTGGCATCACACTGTGACATGAAACAATATTGCATCGTAGGGAGTGCACAGTGTTGTCCAATTATCATGAGATTGCTGAATACTTTTGCTGGGAAACTTGCCAGCAATAGTGAACAAAGGGATGCACCAAGCCATTTTCTCACCTTCATTCTTGAAGATCAGATGCCATTCTTAAGATCTGGTGGTTTCCTCTGTCCCCTTCTATTTGAGTAAAGGCTGATTTTATTTTATTTTATTTTATTTTATTTTATTTTATTTTATTTTATTTTATTTTATTTTGACAAAGAATGTTGGCTAGCATGGGAAATCAAGATCATTAGCTAATTTGATGACAATTAGTAAAAAGTTAAAGGTGGAACAGAGAATATACCAGCTGGAAAAGGAGATGATCATTTTCTAGGAAAAGGGAGGTTTTTTGATTATAATTGCAACATGAGGAAAAGTTCTTCCTGGAACCAAAGAACTAAAGAAAGAACAAAAAGTGGCTCCCCAGTATAAATTTTCTTAGCACACAAACTCTGAAGCCCAGACTTTATGTGATGGAAGTTCTGACATTCTTGAATTCTCTGACTTTCTTGATTTTTAAAGTCTAACATTTAATTCCAAAATAATCTTGATTCATCTCTGTGTTTTCATTCTCCCTGAGTTATCTGTGTCCTTTGAAAGTTGAAAAGCAAGTGATTCCACCACCCCCCATCCCCCTTTGGTGGAGACACACAATGGGTTGTCTTTCCCCTGCTCTGTGGAAAGAATGAAAACTTAGTAAGAGCCAGCAAGTTCTGAACAGATTGACGTTCCTTGCTTCTTCTGCTTTTGAAGTTAAGATGGTCACGAGAGAGAAAAATATTTTTGGTTACAAGCCCAAGAAAAGGACATTCTTTTTAGTCTTGGCCCTCTTGTTTTCATGGTGTTGATTTCTCATAGAATCATCTTTAGCCCCATTAATAAATCACATCTGAAAATGAAATCATTTTTCTAAGTTCTTTTCCTCTCCACACCCTTGATTTCAGAGAAGGTGACGTTTTCTTAGATTTATCTCAAGTAGCTTACGATGTATTTTCCTGGCATTTTTTGTTCTGGTTGAGTTCCCATTGTTGATCAAGCACAGGCAAGAGAGTTTTCTAGAGTCCTGAGATACCCAGTCTTGCATTCTTTTCTGTTAAACAAGAGAAAAAGTTTCATTTTTACCTTGCTTTAGAGAAGGAAATCTCTGAGGAATCGTTTTACTTTCAGGAAGATTGGGGTTTGTAGGTTAAATTCCACATTATACAAATCCCCTAATGACAAAGAACTTATGTGATCAACAGTCTTTCTTCAAAATGCATTTCTCTATTGAAAGAGGAGGGGATTCCATTTGAGGCTGTTGATTGAGACATGGTGATGAGGTCTGAAATTGGTGATGGCCCAAGGTCATTGGTGGAACTAATGGACCATTTGAAAATTATTAGCAGCTGGTTTAATAGAGTTGTAATAACTCCAGCTGTGTAAGAAAATCCAAGCACAAGGTATGTGGAATGCCCCCTTTGAGGTCCTTTCCTATTGTTCTAGAATAATCCTGGCATTCACTTAACAAAAATGCAACTTGGACAAAAGATTAGGTAGCTCTACACATGAGCATGTAATACAGGCTTTATTTGCTTCAGGTGTTTTGATCATCTTTTAATCATTTATTTTTAAATTCTGGCTTCTCATCCAACCTGCACATCTCCACCCTATAACACAACTTCAGACTCTGACAAATGTTTATATAAATTTTCGTGGCTTAGCTAAGCAGTTTTCTTTCCTTTAACTTAGCTTTTTGTTAAAAACTTGAATCGTATCAAGGGATTGACGGGTAACTCCAAGGTAGTAGAGTAAGAGATGCCATACTTTCCAAAATAGGTTTTCTTAAAGTACAGAGTTACTTTCCACTTTGAAGGAAACCTTGCTTATATCTTTCCATGAATATCTGCAGGCATACACACCCATATATGCATGAATTATATGCATGTGTATATAAATAATGTTTGGTCTACCTAGAAATATGCCTGTTTCTTCCATCTGTCAGATGTACCTTTCAAACCTGGAAACTTGACAGGGAAGAGAATTGCAGAGAGCATTCCACTCCTAATGAATTCCACAGCCATGAGTCACTGTGGCCCTAGGCTTCTCCCTTTGCCTCATCCTAATTCTACTCAAAAATCAGAGGTCTGGATCTCCACTTTCTGACTTTGAAACTGGGGGAGAAGATATGATGCAGCTAACAGAAAGCAAGTGTCTTTTTCTATATCTCAGATGAAATCTCCAAAGTATACATACACTGAGACCTAAGAGCATGGCAATCAGGTTCAGGGAAATCCTTGTCTTACATGAATTATAAAAACTCTATAAATTAGACCAAGGACTTTTGGTAGTATATGTTATGGAAAGTTCTTCTTCAGGAGGTCTCCTTGAGACAGATGGGCTTCAGGGCAGTTCAGATCACTTCCCCAAAGTCAAACTGGGTTGAAAGCAGGGACAAAGTCCAAACCTTGTCTCCTGACCAGTCCTTTCCAGTTCACCGTGGGTGACTCAGCCATGAATGACAAATGCTTCCTAGACTTTTAAAGGAAGTTGGGGATAATCCGGAGACATTCTCTAACCTTGTGAGGATGTATCATCAGGGTAGGAAAACCACTCTTCATAGAATTGTCCTTCTCTGAGCCAGCGGTCACAGTGGCTTGCTTTGTAAGGGTGGATTTCAGTGATGATTAAGGACATGGGAAAAATCCAGTAAGATAACAAATGTCCTAGTCAACAACCCAGATCTTAACACGTGATCTTTATTTTACTCAGAGGAGATGTACCAACCCATGCCCAAAGTAATATGTTCAAAGCACGAGTCTCTGGCAGAGCAGGGCTGGGCAAAGGCTAATGGCACTAGAGAGGGCAGACACTCTATTTTCCAAAGACCAGATTTCTACCTCAATAGTTGTCTAATCCTTGCTGAATTGTTGTGCAGTTGATCCAACTTTATTGTTATTCCTATTTAGTGTATGACAATACAGAGGTTAAGTAACATGCACGTGGTCAACATTAGTGTTACGTGTCAGCGAGGGCTCTGCTCCTTGCATTGAACAATACTGCCTACAGACCCCTGAGACTTCTAGGAAACATGATATGGACATTTCTGCAAGACTAGAAATGTTCATGAAAATAATGGCTAAGAGTAATTGACAACAAACCATGTGCCTGTATGATTTATATATATATATATAAAACCTTATTTAATATTTACTGCTGAACTACTACCAAACTACCTTTTATTTTCTTTAACCTCTTCTTACAGATGAAACAGTGTAAAAGAGGTATAGAGTCAACCAAGACCAGGCAGTTAGTAAGTAGTAAAGCTTGGATTCAAATCCAGGCAAGCAAACTTCCATCCCAGCCTGGGATTTTTTTTTTCCTTTCTGAGACTAGATCTCGCTGTGTTACCCAGGGTAGTCCCTATGCCTCAAACTCCAGCGATCCCCAGCCTCAGCCCCCCAGGGAGCTGGAATTACAGGAGCCCGCCACTGCACCTGGCTGTTTTTTTGAGACCAGGTCTCGCTATGTTGCCCTGTGTAGTCTCGAATCTGCAAACTCAGGTGATCCCTGGCCTGTTGCCTCCCAGCACTTGGATTACAGGTGCACGCCACCACATCTTTCTCTAGCCTGGGATCTTAACTCTATACCTGATGCCACTGGGCAGGCCAAATGCCAGATTGAAAAGAGAATGACCCCTGGTTGACTAAAGAGATTTCAACAGGATTAGCTCTGGGATTGCTCTATTATGATAATCACTATATTATGACCAGTTTGACAAGTAGGCAGGTAGATTACGTTTTGAGGAAGATCTTATTTCAATTATTATAGAGGTTTCAAGGATTTTCAAAAAGCTTAGTGTGGTTGACTCTCCTTTCTGAACAGGAAGAGTCCCTAACTGGTTAGTTTTTATCTTAAGAAAAATATAAAGATATTGTAGGGCTGTAAGCCAGGGAACAGATGTTATTCAATTAGCATCTTAAAAATCTCACTCCAGATGTTCAGCTGCAGTAGGTGACTATCTCAAGGTGAGTTCCATTGGAAACTATTGAATGAATACTTTGTTCAAAGAGGTCCTTGAAGGTTATCTGAGTCTACACTGTCTAATACAATAGCCCTGAGCCACATGTGACTGTTGAGCATTTGAAATGTGCTTGCTTAGAATGGAGAATTTGCTTTAAATCCATACTACATGAATTTTGAGATTTAGTAGATTATACTCTACTGTACCTTGAGATTTAGTAGAAAGAAAGAAAGTACAATTTCTCATGAATGTTAATATATTGATTACATGTTGAAATAATAATTTTGGATATAGTAGGCTAAATAGGTTGTATTATTGAGATTAATTGCACCTGTTTCTGGCTGCAAGAAAAATTTAAATTACCTGCATAGCTTGTGTTATATTTCTTTCTGACTCTGTTAGTCAAGGTGATTTCCTTGCCATCTAGCTAAATAGAGAATGCATAGCAATGCTATGCATCATATGTTAGTATATATCTGGTGCATAACCAGAGTGCCATCTGGTTAAAGTAGTCCAACCTCAGGGCTTTTGCTTCTTTCAGTTCCACACTTTCATTGGTACTGCTGTTCTTTAAATGTAGTTAAAAGTGTAATTTTTTTAAAGTATTTTTCTTCCACCGATCACTGAAGAACACATTTGAAACATATGTTTGAAAACAAGTTGAGCTTGAACCGCATCTTTTTAGGTAGTATACATGGGTCAGGGTGGTGCCTGGTTTTGGGATGGTGTTCACAGAGAGTCTACTTCAGTCCTTCCTCCCTTGTAAGCCCAGTTGAGGTTTGAGCAACTCCTCTTCCTCCCCAGTGCATCCTTCATGCCTTCCTACTTATCTCATCCCAGGACTATCTTAGCAGTGGCTTTGTCTGGTTATGTCTCAGTCTCCTCCTTAACCCCTCGCCTGCCCCACAAATCCTTCTTAGTGCTGCCAAAATAATCTTGGGAACAGTTTTTACTCTATCACATTCCTCCAATTAAAGATGACAAGCAATCCCTGTTGCTCTCCCAATGAAGGGAGGAAGGAAAGGATCTGACATTTGAGACTCCATACATGTTACCTTATTTTAATCCCTATGAGATGGATATTTTTAGGCCCATTATACAGGTGAGGAAGCAGTTCCGTTCTTGCCTGAGGTCAGGGGGTAGATTTAAAGCTAGATCCTAACTGCTAGGGTGAGATTCTATTATCTGGCTTTTGCTAAAACCTGTGCTAGTTCTGTTACCCCATGCTGGCTGCCTAGCTTTCAAGAACATTCATTATCAACCCCATGGACCACCATGTCCTTTGCTTTCCCGGCCGTTCTAGTCATCTTTGTAGTTGGAAACTGTACTGTAATCCACACTTCATTACAGAGTGTTTAGAATTCTTTCTTCTTTCTATGTTCATCATCACATAGAAGTTAAAATGAGAGCTTATACCTGCCTCTTATGTCCCATGCTTCCTTCCCCTACCCTGCCTACCCCTACCCCATATGTACAACCTTACCAGTTGTTTAGTAGGCACTCAAAAAATGCTCAGTAAGTGGATGATGTTGGCACTTGGTAGCTGATCGATAAATATGCTTTTTGGCTCAACTGAAAATGATTTCTGTCTTAAATGAGGGCAGAGAGCTCCGTGGCAGAGCTCCTGTTCACCTGTGTAGATGTGTGATGACACGGGCCTTAGGGATGACAGGGCACTTCAAAGCCAGACTTTACCTCATTGAATCTCAGATTTCTCACCTCATCTCAGTGTGGGATGAGGTGGTCATGACTGGTGTCCCTAGATCCCATGGGGTCATGGGTTATATTGCTGCTGCTATTTCTTGAGGTGACATTTAAGATGTTTTCATCTTGAGGACATCCTTGGGGGCATAAGGACAGGGTCTTGGTTCTCCAGAGGGCCTGGTGGAACAAAACTGAACATCACATGATCACGCGTGATGGTTGGTGAATGGAGTCAATTGATGGATTCAAGCTTGTGTTCGAATTCTGGATTCCTGCTAAGCCTTATTTCTCTAGTCATCCGGGACACACCTGCTCCTGTCTGGATGAAGTTCATGAACATCTAGCAAAGCAGTGACATTTTGGCCCACTTGTTAATAGACACTTAGTCTTCTGTGGTCTGTCTTGGCTGGGCCACATTTGTTCACAGGCCCACGTCATTGTGTGGACACATATTAAGTATTTAAACATCCAAGTGAGCACACACCCACATGTTCCCTAAAATGTGGGTTGACTTGTTAGATCTAGGCTTTTTTTCAAAAGGAGACTGTTTAGTTTATTTATTTCTCTGAAAACACTTAAAACTAAAAATAATTCCCAGCTTGTAAAACCAACATAGTAATAAAAAATATACAAACATTATCAGAGTGGAATTTAGAGAAAGTGAAAGTCCCTTTTAATTGCACTCTTAAAAAAACTTTCTGGGCCTATGTCATCTCAGTGTCTTTCTATATTTGTAGACCAACGTGTGATTATTATCATGGCTATTTAAATGGTAACAGACTACCATTCTGTTTTTCAACTTATTTCTTTAGTGACTTACAATGTTAGGGAGGGAGCACTTTGCCTATGAATTACTGAAGCACAGGTTTTATGCAGGCAAGGGAGCCTGATGTCTGGGGTTCTTAGCTTCGGTGGCCAGAGAGCTTTGCCCCAGCTGTGCTGAACCTCCACCAACCTGGGCCATCAGTAACCTCGACTGACTTTACTATATAGATTTTTAAAGATTTTTTTTTGGGGGGGGTTAGGATTAAGTTCATCAAAATAAATGATGCGCAAATCAGTTGTTTCTTTCAGTTCTGACATTTCTCATCATCCAAACACACCAACCTTCTGGATTGTGGTAACATTTTTTGAGTGAAGATGGTTTTTTGTAAGGACACTATTTCTTCTTTGTCTGAAATTTCATTGCCAGAAGCAGAAACAGTATTAAGAGCAAAATAATATGTACGAGGATCTGAGAAAAGGAGGACGAAGGTGGAAACATATCATTAAGATTGAAGCTTTCAAATCAGCTAGGATGCCTTAAACTAAGGACAACTTTAAGTTGGGGAAAGGAGATCAGTTGTGCTGAGAATTAAAGGGAAAGAGGCCAGTAAGGTCCTGCCATAAGCCGAACCCCTAACTCAAGGCCATATGGGAGTTAAAGTGCTGTCATCTTTCTCTAATTCACAGCCTCAGCTCCACTACCAACATCCCTCCCTATAAACACAGCTCAGCCATTTAACCTGATTCCTTCTTTTCTAGGTACTAAGACACACTTTTCCCCATATTTATACATTTCTCAAAAGAGGTGCATGTTATAATGAAAGTTTGTACTTGGTTCTTACAGGTTTTGTTTTGTTTCTCCTTGAAAATCTGTATTAAGGTAAGTCCTTTAATAGGTAGAGGAAGAGTCTGTTTCTAGGTAGAGGAAGAGTCTGTTAGTTCCAGATACTGGTCAGAACTGGAGCTGAATAGCACACAGTCCTTGCTCTCAAGGAACTCAAAGTTCAGTTGTTGGAGGTTCAGGCAGTTAGGCAGATGGTGGAATGTGAAAAATGCATGGGAGATTCAGAGACATGGAGCAAGGATTCACCCTCATCCTGTGACGCACCAAGCAGGACTCACTTAGGAAGGTGGTTCTCAACAGAGGATGACTCCTCACACCTCCCCCACAGTATCTCTAGAGATACCAGTAGAGATACTGTTGGTTGCTGACACTGGGATACTGGGTTGGAGAAGGCACGTATAACTGACCTATAATGGATGGGGGGTCAAACATCCCACAGTGCCCTGAACAAACACACCCAAATAATTGTCGGGGGGGGGGGGGTGTTGAAGAACCCTGCTCTGAATTGAGACTTGAGAATGAATGTAGATTGGTGGCGCAATGGGAGAAGTGGGGTGGAAAGAACCACAGGCATCTGGTTACCTAAAGGAAACAGTGGATTTTGTGAATGTCAGAGAAGTAATGGTAAAGTTAGATAAGGAGTGAAAGTGTCCTTTCATTGGACCTAAGAGGGAACTTCCTGACTAGGGTGAATTTATTTTAGCAGAAATAGAGTTACAGAAGCCAGATGTAGAAGATTGAAGGAGAAAGGAAGAACATAAAAACAGTTTATCTGTGAAAAGGGGGAAATTAATGGTAATGATGGCAATTATAATTAAGTCTTCCTGTACATCCAGAAACTATGCCAAATGCTTGTTTATTATCCAGGTTATGCAGCCCGACAACCCTTTGAAATACTCATTTCTTTGTATGGATGAGGAAGTAAGGTTTGGCAGATTTAAGTAGCTCGTCAAGGATTCGTACAGCTCATAAATCATGGACTTGAGGTTCAACTCTAGGTAGCTTTGACAGTACCTGTACTGTTTGCCAAGAGAAGACAATAGGTCAGAGGGACACGGACTTTATAGGGTGTGTGGATGTGTGTTTTCTTCCTGGGTGGGAGAGACTTACAATGGAATTGACTCTGTAGTGAGAGAGAAATTGCAAAGGCAGAGGGGATGATTGTTAGGTGGACTCATGGGTGAGGCTGAATCAGATTGAATCTAGAGTATAAATTGGAGAATCAGCCTTAGATGAGAGGGGATTGGGAACACATCTTCAGTTGTGTCAGGAAAAAGAAAGGGACGGGCAAGAGAAACCTCTTCCTTTTCTCAGCCAGAGTGAAGAGTAGGGGCAGGTAAACAGATGACTGTCTAGACCTGACCTGAATTTATAAGTATACCAGTTGAGCATGGGCAAAGATAAAACATTGATTTAAGCCAATCCAGGGTTGAGAGTTTTCCAGTCTGCTGTGAGGGGAAGACTGTGGGTTGGGCTTCATAATTCCATTTCAGGTGTTCATTTTCCCAGTTTCCCTTCCACCTGTTAAACTTCCTTAAGCTAGACTGTAGCTTTCATTTTCATAGAAATAAAAGACTTGTCAATGCATGGATGAAGCCACTTGTCACCTAAGAATTGATAAGTGGGGATGATATCTGTAAAATGTTATCTTCAGGAGCTTCTGACAGGAGTTTATGAAATCACTGTATAAAAATGATCTTCATTCCTCAAGACTGGAACTTCTAAAATCAGAGGATTTGGGTTATCTGAGATTATTGACATAACGAGTCATTAAAGGGTTCCAAATGAGATTGTAAAGGCTATGCCAGAGTTGGCAGGAGAATCAACATTCTTAGTTAACTTGGTGTGATAAAGGCATGAATAACCAGCGATCAGATCACTCCAGTGCTTTACATTTGGTGATTGTTTGAAATGTTAAAGTGATAGAGCTTTATTGAAACAATATTAATTCCTAAAATAGAAAAGCAAGTGTCATTCTCCTAGACCACATTCAGGTAATTTACATTGCATTTAAATTTTGGAAACTATCTCCTCTTTTCCCCAGTGTTATTTCTCTTTATTTTCTTGTACAAATGCATTGGCTAGCATTTCTAAAACAATGCTGACTAACAGTCATAATCCTTGTATGGTTTTCAACTTAAAATTTTCTAATGTTTTATCATTAAACATGATGCTGGGATGATGCGCCACATATTAAAGCATTTTTATTTGAAATGAATCTTGATGGAATTTCATTAAGGGCTATCCAAGCTCTTCTCATTCAATTTTTCCCCTCCTTTGGCTTTAATATGGTAGGAACTTGTACCGAAATTGTCTGGGACTAAGTATGGTCTTCTTGCAATGAACTTCACTAGATCATGATGTGATACTTCCTTAGGTGTACCTGCATTTTATTTTGAAGTTTTGCCTCCATAGTTAAATATGTATTGGGGCTTTTTAAATTACTGTTATTGTTTGTGGTAAGCTTTGATGTCCATCTTACACTGGCTTTGGAAATTCATTGGTGAAACTTGTATGCTTCAGACTTTGGAACAATTTGAAAAGACATCTGATGTGCCGATTCTTTGAAGACTCTTAAAGGCTCACTTGTGGTTGGGTTGGCTCTTGGACTATTTCCTAGTCCTCCATTGGTATGGTTTCTTCTTGCATTCATTTTGTGTTTCTTCCTCCATTCATAATGTGTTTCTAGATTAACATCTATTATATTTAGATTGACTAATATTACAAGTTGTGCAAAGTAATTTTTTAATTGCTATTTGTTTAGCTTAGTGGATATTTTTTGCTTTTTATTCTTAATTTTTTGTAATTGTTTTGTCCTCCCTTCCCCATCTCCTTTTCCCGTTAGATTAACTAGTGTTTTTCAATTTAATTTTATATAATATTTAAAAAATACATGGTTAGTTGACAGTTCTGTTGTCTTTTGAATTTTGGTTTTCTGATATTCTATCATTAGTTAAGTCCTTGATTCCAATTTTCTTTTCCTTTACCTTTTTCTTCTTACCTCAATTGAATGTATAGTCATTTAGTATAATTACTGCTTGATTTGTGAGTAGTATTATTTCTTTTCTAATAATCGCTGTAGATTTATTAAATTCCACTACGAATAACTTTTACCAAAATTTACATTTTATATACATAACATTTAAAAGTTATTCTGCAGTTTTTATTTCTGGTTATTTTAGAAATTGTTTAAGAGAATGTTAAAAAATTTTCCTTGTTTGGAATTTTTTGTTTCCTCCCCTCCTCCACTACCCCTGCCTCCCAGTTTTATTGCACTTAAGTAGAAATCATGGACTGTTTTTTTCTTTGTTATTTATTATTTATTAAATCTAACATATACTTTTTTAGACTTGCATGGGCATTTGAAAACCTTTGTACATGTCTACATGTGTACAGTCTTGAAGCAAAATATAAATGTATTTTCTCTTTCTAGGATATAGAATTTGAAATGTTTCTCAGTTCATTTCTATTAACCCTATTTATGAGTGTCTTTCTCCATTTGATTCAATAAATAAATTCATGTATCTGTTCCTTTTCTATCTATTGCCATTTCTTTTTCCTTTAGTTATTTGGTGATGTTGAGAGGGGTAACATATGTTCATGATAATCGTTCATTATGGATTATAGCCTTTTACATTATTACATGTAAATCTTTAAGTTCTGAAAATTTTAACATATTTCCCTTTATATTTATAAAAATTTTCTGTTTTTTATCTTTAAGAATAAACTAAAAGACTTTTATCTAGATTTTAACATTGAATAATATTAATCATGATTGCTACTTTTCTTGATATATCTTTGATCATATTACTTCCAAATTTTGCTATGTGTGTATCTTTTGTAAACAAAATGCAGTTACAGGTTGTTTTTCTTTTAAAAATCTAATGGAAATATTTTCCATGGGAAGAGTTACCCATTGACTTATTAAACACATGCTTACTTCTAATTTTTGCATTGACATATATTTCTGTCAAGTTTCCTTTTTCTTCTATCTTTCACCACATGGTCTGTTTTATTTGATTAAAAAATTAAAAGTTTTATTAAATTATTACTAATTAAATTAATAACTTTTACTAATGTGCTTTATACCTGTCTTTGGGGATAAACTTAAGAAGTGAGGTGATAATGAGCATTTATGGCCTGCTATGAAAAGGGAGAATATGCTCCCATTTATATTTATTCTATTATATGTCTTCATCCTCATCTCTTTATTTTTGTTATTATATTTGAGGATTTTTTTCCCAGTTCAATATATTTTGTTACCATTGTAAGGAATGATATTGTTAGAATTATTCTATTTTATTTTGCAGTTATAAATTATTCAATCTAAGGTATAAGTGGCTTCAGTGCCCACCTTTTTAACTCCTATGCTTGAGATCTCAATTTTGAATCTTCTGTTGGTTGGAAATATTGCATCGCTAAGTAGATTTAGAAGTCAATAAGGGCTGCATTTTCTCACTGTTGATTGGAAAACTGAGAAAAGGGTCAGTATTGTGAAGAATAAAATTTATCTTTCAGTGATGAACTTACTCTTGTATATATAGATGTTGATTTTTAATGATGCAAACCAAAATTTTATATAATTTTATAAGCAATGTTACTTCAGTTACACCAAAAAAGGAAAATGCATTTTTTTCTCTGTCTTTTTTACATGGTATGAGCTTAGTTGACAATAGAATACTCAGACCGTATTCACTTTTTAAGTCTTTACATTTCCTTCTGCTGCTTTCTGTTGTTGAACATTGCTGTGAAAAAGTCAGAGGCTGCCTGACTTTGCCCTGTAGCTCAGTAATTTTTAAATATCTTGATTTTATACAATTTAGTGTTTATTCTTGACATTCTGTAACTTCACCAAGATGTCTCTATTTTGACAATTCTGTGTTACTTTTTCCTGGAACATCAGCTATTCACTTTTTGAACTAAGTTATTTTCTATCACAGATTTGGACTTATTTTGTTTGCTGTCTACTTCTAGAATACCTTTTATCTGTATGTTGGATCTCTGTTTTCAAGCCTTCTTATCTGTCATCTTCTCTCTTGCTTTCATCTACTTGTTCTTTTCCTCTGAATTTGGTGCTGTTTTTGAAGATTATTTTCCACATCATCAGCTTTGTTTTTAGTTTGTGGATTTTGCCTCTTATTATTTTAATATATTTATTGGTTCTGCAGTGATATTATTTTTTGTCATCAGTTTCTTTCTTCAACTGCCAGCTCCCCTTTCATCTCATTCTGATGTCTTATCATCTTATCTTTGATCTCTTCTTTTATAGTATCTCTGTTAATTGTTGTATATCCTTTTTTTTTTTTTTTTCTGGGCCTGTTCTTTCAAAATAGATTATTAATTGGTCTTTTCCATACTCAGTTTATTTCCATACCCAGTTACCCTTTCTCCCCTTCATTTAATATTTCTTGAATTTGTTTGATAGGGGTGTAACCATCAGGACTTTCTCTTGACTCCTGAAAATGGAGGTATTATCTCTTTGAATCTGCACCTTAAGTTCAATTTAATTATGCTTCCGAACTGAATTTACATTTTTGTGTTTTTGTTCTTTCTGTACTCTCAAGCACTCTACAAGGGTCCTGGTTAGTTTCCTGGCCAGGGTACAATGAATGAATTTTATCTCTGAACAAACTCTTATGTACTGCTTTTGATTTGAGGTCTGTTGGATTGGTGTGGGTAAACCTATATTTCCTTTTTTTTCCCTCTTTCTTTTCCTTCAGTTAAAATTTTATTTGCCCTTTAAGACAATTGACTACTTTTCCCCTGCTCAAGTTCCTTTGGTTAGCTAAAAGAACGTAACCTTCTTTTGAGGGATTTCCAGTCACATCTTTGTTTTGCAATAACGAGTCTTACTGTAGATTAGGTTTGACTCTATATTTTAGCTTTAATGTGATAATCAAATAACCAGTCTAAATTTGGGGATGCTTTTTAACAAGATTTTATTTACCACAAATCCTCCTGCCATGGAGGAGTCTAGGATTCTGAGGACTTACTCAATTTTTAGTATTTCTACATAAGTACTCTAATTTTTGCCTTTGAAGATCTCCCATCTTATTTTAGAAATATCAAGAACACCATGACATGAACCATTCTGAAGTTTTTAAGGGAGATGCGAATCAGTGTCAGCATCACATTGGCCCTAGAGTCACTCAAAGACAGTAACTGTCTTTGATGAGTGTGCTCTTATTAACTTCTTATGGTAAATTCTGCAACTTGGTATTCTCCCATTAATTGCTAAATAAGAAGTGATATATTTGCAAACATTAGTCCTCTCCTAGACTCTTTAAAAGGCTGCTTGCTGTAATTGTATTCATTCAATTAACAGCACTTATAAGTAGGGTTCCTAGAGCGATGGAGAAGAAACTCACCACTAGCTGGTGGTCTCAGAAGCTATTCATACCAGAAGACTTGAACTTAGTCTTAAATTTTGAGAGTGCATCAGTACCAGCCTGGTAGCTTGTTAAAGTACAGGCTTTGGGGCCCCACACCTAGAGTCTCTGATTCATTAAGTCTAGTAGAATGTGAGAATTTGCACTTTTCAGTGAAGTCTTGCTGATGTTGTTATTGCTATTCTTGGGACCCTACTTTGAAGACCCTACATTGTCTTGAAGGGTAGAACTACTTGGTCCTTCACAAATAGGTAAAAGTACTCCACAGATAAGAAAGGCATTAGCCACTATGAAAATCTCAGCATTTTCTTGAGTTCTAAGCCATCTTCTTCATTCAAATAAGGGACTTTATCAGGAGACCCTTGCAAAGATTATGTTAAAAGCTAAACATCACTTTCCTATCCTATAAATGAATATAAATGTCTTTTAGGAATATAGACATATGAAGAAACATAGGGTAGAGGTAAATTAATGTACCCTTAGTAATAAATTAAATATATGGCATGTTTCGAGTGGTAGTTGGTTTCAGAATACAATGTGTAATTTGCTTAAATAAGAAGTGAAACCGGGTCTCCAAAATATTCTGGAATTACTGGCCTGAGCACCTCAGTAAATGTGCCATGAGAAGGCTGGTTCCTTGCCAGACATTTGTAGGACTGACAGCTCTTCTTTCCGTTTTAAATGGACTGACCCCGATAGTTCCAGATACCCCTAAGGCTCACTCTGCTAGCCTCTTCAGTGACTTTGTTGGCAGCACACATTTTCCATAAGAAACAAAACGATGTTTCTCGTGGGGTAGATTTGGCAGGCAGGAAACTACTGCATAACCTTGTTCTGATTCCATGAGGCTGGATTCTGAAGAAAGATAATTCAGTGTTACAGCTTTTGTTCTTCTGTGTATACCTTTGTCAGCAACTTTCAGTCTTCCAAATGTGTTTCCAAAGTATGAACACACTGCTTGCATGCCTAAGAAGATCTTTGAACAGTCAAACTGCAGACAGTGGATTTTGCACCTTTTTAGTCACTCTCCTGAGTGTGGAATTCAGAGAAGGGGAGATGCTGGGGCTTATTCTGGAATCTGCCTCCCCAGTGAAGATGCTTGTTAGTGAGACGATATGGGGGCGTGGACCTTACGTGTGAAAAGCTATAAATGAACTGGATAGCATTTAAAGAGTGTCTTTACTGCTGATTTTCTTTTTTAAATTATGGAATTACTCTCTCTCTTTTTGGGGGGGGGGTATTAGAGAAGCTGTGTTCCAGAAAACTTGGGCAGGTTATTTTTCTTGAGACCTCAGTTTTGCTAGCTGAAAAGGAAGATATTGGGCTGGGCACGGTGGCTCGTGCCTGTAAGCTTCAGCCTATGAAGCGGCCGGGACTAGGGATCGCGGTTCATGTCCCGCCTGGGGCCCGTAGCAAAACCCAATTCCAAAAAAATAGCTGGGCGTGGTGGTGCACGCTTGTAATCCCAGCTACCTGGGAAGCTGAGGCTGGGATTGCTTGAGTCTGTGGTACCCCGGCAACCTGCAAAGGAAGATACTGGACCAGGTTGAATTACATGGTTGTTTCAGCTCTTGAACCTGACATTGTGTGCTTATAGATAATTAACTTTTAGAGAAAATTCTCTTTGATTTAATAAAGATTTAATAAAGGCAGAAGTAATATTGTCTCCCTGTTTTTCAAAGAGAAGAAGAGAAAACTTTGTGCCTAATTTTGTACTTTGCTCCACTGAAAATGTTTAGACAATTTTGAGATGTAGGGGAGAAAGATAGAGACTACTTGTGACAAGCTCTCCAACCTATAAACTATTGACATTTTTGGTGCTCACTTCAGCAGCACATATACTAAAATTGGAACATTTTTTACCAGGTAATTCTTTGGGAGGGGGGGCTTGGGTGTGCGTGTGTGCGCACGTGCTGTCCTGTGCATTACAAAGTGTTATCATCCCTAGCCTCTCCCCCTTGGTAGCATCCACAGGGTAGAAGAATCTGACTCTTGGGACCAATCTCTTTATGTGTGATTAGAAATCTATCATTCAGAAGCTCTGAGTCATTCATTCGTTCATTTGTTCATTCATTCGTTCACTCATTCAGTACATTGGCTAGTGCCAATTGTGTGAACTACCCCTAGAGCTGAGAATACCACTGTAAACAAGACAGGAATGAACCTACTTTTAGGGTTCTTACGCCCTAGTGGAGGGAGACATCACAAGCAGATACCATGTCAGCAGCAAGGGAAATAAAGTAGCGTAAAATTAAAAAGACATGGAATTGTTGGGACTATGGAGGGGGGCTTCATTTCATGGGGCTGGAGAGAGTGTCCACCATTAGATAAAATTGTCAGAGAAAGTCCCTTGGGGAATAGAGCTTTAATCGCAGACTAGAATGATGAAGAGCCATTTGTCTTTGGATGGACATTTGTCTTTGAATACTTACAAAAAGTGAGAGAGGGAATTAAGTCAGAAAAAAAATCTTCGAAAATATAAGAAGGAAATCTTGTAAAGCATATCACCTCTGTCAGAAAGGTTGAACGTCATACTCTCATCTCATCATTTACCAAAATGATCAAGTGAAAGCCTGGAAAAAGGCTCAAGGTGAGGGGAACAGGGAGGGTCATCACACCTGCTGGGCACAGATCCCTTTATTTGCTGGATAGGCACTCCTGCATCCTTGTCACTAGGACAGCCAGATAGCGAATAAGCTGAGAAACCTAAGATTGTTGGGCAAAGGCAAGATTTTTATCATTAAGGATTTATGGAATGTGGGGCTTAGCCAGGCACTGAGTGCTCTAGTGTTTTCACATGGTGATAAATTCTACTGTTGTGTGGGCAGACGGATGTCTTACCTTTCTCCTTAGAGTTCTTGGGGTGCAGAGATTTTTTTTAAGGAGTAGACTTACTCACTGAAAGTAGATTGGGAATTGGAAAAGAAATCTTTTTATTCCTAAGTCTTGGGTGTCTGCAAGTTCCATACATGAATACTGTGTTTTTCCTATTTAGGAATGCTGTTAACTTTTTGGAACAAGGGCTATTGTAAACCTATGGATCTGAATGAGCATGTGGGGTAGTTTCATAAGGAATAAGGACAGTCTTCTAATGGCTCCTACTACAGACAGAGGCCAAAGGAGAAAAGAAAAATCACCATTTCCTTGGCTACGAGGATTTGAAAATGTTGATGATCCAGTGGACCTGGCCATTGCTTACCTTTCTAGAAAACAGTCTGTTTAGGACTTTCATCCTGACAGGGTAGTTAGATCAGAAACAAAGGTTTAGAGGGAGACAAACAGACCCAGGTGCCAGACTTGTGTAATCAGTTTTGTCAGATAGGAGAAATTAGACTGGAAAATTCATCACGTTACTTGGATCAGGGCCTCGTGTGTGGCTGACACAGGCAGCCTCCAGACAGTTCTCATCTGAAGGAAGTGACTTACCTGAATTTTCTATGCCCAAAGCAATAAATAAATCCTCAAGGAATTAGACTGGGATTTTGTGGGCTTTTTTCCTCCCAAATAAGAATTCTCCTTTCAAAGTTTTCTTCTGCCCAAGTCAGCAACCACAGGTTATTCTTTTTGTTTCTTTCTCCCCATGGTGAGAGAAAGGTATTTTCTAACAATCTGGTTCCTGGATTGATTCACTGAAACTGTAGAATTTTGACTGTGATTGTCCGGACGTCGGTGTCTGGAACAGTGATGGCAAAGACACGCCCAAGGTCTGAGGTCAGACATGTTTCAGACCCACGGAGGAGGTGCTGAACGCCCAGAGGGGTCTTTCATGAGTAGGAGTTGACTTCCACGGCAGCTTCTGCTTACTCTGCGTCTTAATCGCTTCTATAATGAAGACCCAGCAGCCTATCTGTGACTTCCCTTTAATTTTACCATTTTTATAATGAGAGTTCTTGGAGTGTGAAAAGTATGCGTAGAAACCCAGCCAACATTCTGTGGCGTCTCTAAAGAAACACCCTGATTTTCTGACGCTGCTGTTGGGGTGAGGTTTGACTCAAGAGGGGAAAGATTGGGTCTCTCTGGTCCTGAATGCTAGCACAGGAATGACTTCAAAGTTTCCGAGAACTTCCTGATGGCCCCGTGACATTTCAGAGAACTCATCCGGCACCAAGAAGGGTTTTCTGACATTGGAAAGAACAAGATGAGCTGGGATCTCATTTGTCATGGATGCATTTGGGGAATTTTAATATGAGGAGGCGTCTTTGGTGTTTGTTTCTCAAGGAGAATATCTGAATTAGAGTTATTGTAGGTTCCCCTTTAAAGGCAATAAAGACTAATGTTACTTAGATTCCACCCTGCTTCCTCCCTTTCTTTTCTTGTCCCTTCTCTCCTCTTTTATCTTCTTGTTCAAATCACACGCTTCCTTTTGTAAGGATGGGAGGGCTGGCAGGCTGCCTATTGGCCTGTTGGCCTCAATTAGCCTTATATCATTGCAAAGGAATGCATGAATTCTCCAGAAGGTATGTACTATCTCTTTCTGTATTAGACACTCACTACCTGCTTTCATAACAGGTCGCTCAGCCAGAATTGCTTTTTATTTACATATTGGACTTTTTTTCAGTCACTTGGATTATATCCCTAGATGCTCATCTCATTTTAGCGATGTTCTCAAAGGTCTCTGTTATGAAATATTACTCCAGCATACTCCGTAGGACTTGAAAACTTTATACAGGAGAACAAAGCTAAAACATGAGATAGCCTGAAGATTAGCATCCTTCACCAGAAGGTGACTGAGTTATTAATCTGCTGACTGCCTGCTTTAGACTTTGTGCTTCTGTGTGGGGTCCCACAGATGGACCAGGCCAACCACATAGCACGTAGGCCACGTGCCTTGGCAGGATTCAAGGTCTCATGGTATTTCTCTGCTACTATTTAAATTCAGTCTCATATTGGGGGTTACATATGTGATTGCAAATTAATCCTTTCTCTTCTGAAAATTCGGTTTTGAAGAACAGCTGTGTCTCCCTTCTGAATTCCTTAATTATTTATCCTCCCTGATATGTTAAACCTTTCATTAGTGTGGTGAATTGCCAAGAGTACACAGAACTGCTTGGATCATGTAGCAAACGGTATAAACATTTGATAGGACATTTGAAGACACCACATGGTGAGCTGGTACCAAATGCTGTGGGATCGATGGAGGTAGCTTCTTGTCACAAGTTCTTTGTTGGTTTATTTTGCTGGTTTATTATTTTTTTTAACCTATTCCACAGGAATAGTATATGTGTCATTTGTACAGTATTCAGGGAGGGACCATTTCTGCCCTAGCAGATAGAACTCCTGTTAATTTGGAGTGCACATAAGCATATTTGAGCTCAAATTAAATTAAAAAATTAATTATTTCATACATAGATAGGGATGGAGAGATAGAGAGATTGAGTCTATATTTATAAGTTTGATCCCATAACTACTGTTCCTGTTCTTGAAAGGAGATTCCATTTCAATTTTCAGTCAGTGCTGTTTTGGGGAGATGTTTTGAATAATATAAAAAACATTAGCATTTCTATTTTGACCATGAACGGGTAAATGACGTTTGTGATATAGGGCACCTGTATTGCTAAGGTAATAACCCAACATTCACAAGTAGATTAGGGATTTTTGCCCTGCTTCACATGAAAATTCCTCTTTTCTTCCAAACCATGGTCTTGGGGCTTGAAATAGACTTGTTTATCTAACACACACCACAGCTATTTGACATCAACTTATTGACAGTTTCTGCTCTGCAAATACATTCATAGAGTGAGTTTTAGGTGTCTGAGTTTTCTGTTCTAGCTGAACTATCCCAAAGTATCCACATCCCATCATCTGCCCTTAGTTAACTGGTTTTTCCATCCAGTGGAGAGAAAAGTAAGAAACATGCCAACAACAGGTGCTAACTAAATCCTTTGATTAGAACCATGATTCAGGAGACCTGGGGAGTTCTGCGTCTTGTGAGTGAAAGTAGGTTTCTGAAGTGGACAGAAGAAGAGCATCTCAGGTGTTTCTGCTTCTATTTCTCAAAGGTTTTGTAGATTATAATTAGTCACTACTAAATTGCTATGACTGGGGCACTTCACAGTTTTATTTCTGACCTGTGGTTCTTCAGTGAGAGATCAGGTTAGAACCCACGCAAAGTCTTTGCACTTCAATTTGGACACTTTCTGGATACCTTGGGAATTTTGTTCGAAGACCACTCGTATGTTCCTGGCCTTGCTTAACAGCAGCTCATCAAGCTGACCTGGACCAGGGTTGATGGTGGCAGGATTGTGAGAACACGGTGAGATATTAGCAGTGCCTCCCATCCTTCATGTTGCCTCTGGCCATGAGTGGGAAGGACATATGATAAAACTGTAGTTTGTCTCCCTTCAGCTCCACAGGAGGGAAACTGAGGCATAATGGGTCCCTAGAATTCTGAGCATAGAAAGTGGATGGGTAGAGGGTATAAATGAAAACTGAAGACTAAATAAGAGAACAGCCTGTATGCATAATTTTCATTCCCGATTTCTGTGCATCAGCTCCAAATCTTTAACAAGATCTCTGGATTGTTCTTGAGTATGTCTCCAAGAGTTCATCAGATTTGAAAAATTGGATTTGAGGTTGTGGATCAGAACTTCACATTTTGAGGTTCTTGGTCATTAAGTATAAATTGAACAAACCAACAACCAATAGTAAGTAGTACTGAAGTACTGAAAAATTAGAATGATTCTAGAGATTTCATGTAAGGAGGGTGAACCAGCTAGGTGCTGGTTTGAGACTGTGTCCATAGTCATGTGGCAGGATCAGTGGGAGGGGTGTTTTGAGTCCTGTTATCTGACACCTGTTTGACCTTGAGGGGCCACAGGGCAAAGACAGGAGAAGGTGCTTGTTTGATTTGTAGATCCTCGTCATGACCTTTTGTGGTAACACTTTTCTTCCTCATTAATTCAGAAGCTTCCTCTTCTGCTTTTGATTTAGAGGGGGGAAATGGTGCCAATCTCACAATCTTAGACTTTTTAAATAAAGTCAGTAGAGAGGAGAGTACGGCTTTGAACTTGAAATAATCATTTTAGAGCAGCCGGTGTCGGTGTCGGGTTGAGCCTCTCGGGGTTGATGCAGCCGTCAAATACTCAGTGCTTATTTCTCATCGTTGTTTTCTGATGGTGGTTGGTTTCTCCAAGCGTTACCATCTGCTGTGAGAACATACTCTCTGGTGGGTGGATGGCCATCCCTGGGTCCCATTTCTGCGTCTCTCCCCTTCCCTATTCCTTCTCCCCATCTCGCTTCTTACATGTTCTACCTCTTTAGTCTCACAGACACATCAAGGTTTTGTTTCTTTGCTTGTTTAGACCATGCCGGCAATTTCTATTTTCTTCTTCTGTCAGCGTCTTCAGGAGACGTGTACACAAAGGCAAAATGGCTTTCAAAGGAGACTACATCCTCATTTCTGAACTTGGTGCAGACATCAAATTGAAGGCCATTCAGCTGTACCTGACGCTGGTTCTCTCGGCAGCCTGGAGATTAACCTCTTGTAAGACTCAGCTGTTTTCGAGGTAGAGACTGCCACAACATTAAAGCTAGAACCAACCCATTAGGAAATCACTTTCATCATCTCTTCTTTTTCCAAATCAGTGCCTTTTCTTTTCTTCTTCTGATCTCATAACCCTTTAATCTCCTTTGTAGCAGAACAAGGAGACTGTTGGTTTGTGTTTGCATCCAGCGAAGTTAGAATCCTTGACGACAGCATCCAAAGATCCCAAGATATTAGAGAACCGCATAGGGACATGGATTTCATCTCCTGGTGGATGATGAGACTGAAGGTGCCCTGCTTTCTTGTGCAAGACAGTCATTTTTGTTGACGTTGTGCAAACCAGGCTCAAACTTTCCAAAAGACACTCAGCAGAAAGCCTTTTGTTGCATTATTTCTAAAGGCTTGAAGTTTTGAAGGGAAGAGATTTTGTTTTCCTCTGGGCTACACAATGGAGCTTTCAGAGAACCTCTTTTAAAAGGAATAGCTGCAGCCTTTGTGTTGAAGGGTGTGTCTGTTGGCAGGGTCTGCTGATGCAGACAGACTGGCTGGTGATTAACAAAGGTCATTAGACTTTGGAATCTGGCAAACAGAATCGGATGGTATGTCTTCTCTGTGTGGAAGGATGACTCCCAAGAAGCCAAGGCATTCTGGAGGTGCCCCCACCCACCCCCAAATCCTGCTGTAGGACAGGGTCTGGTCCAGGAGTGACCTGCAATAACCAGTCCTCTGCTGGGACTAATGAACTGGCATATCAATCATGGGATAAAAGAACCTTCGGAGATCTTGGTGAATGACATTTGAGGAGAAAGGTGCAGCTTTTCGGAAAGGAATGAAAACAGCTCATTCTTTGTTGGGAGGAGAAGAGCATAGAAGGAGCCCAGCCTGCTCTTCTGTTCATTTTGATTGTCAGCCTAGCAGAATCCCAGAGAAGCCATGTTGTGCACGGAGGAGAAGCTCTGAGCTAAAATGGCTGCTCCTAAAGCTCAGAGGACTAGGGCAGCTTAGTGAGTCTTAGAGCTTCAGTGACGCAGGAGCTCATATCTCTTGAAAGTGTGATAAACACATTCAGCAGAGCTGTGGCTTGTTTGGCTGAGATGAAAGGACTAAGCTTGGGGGATGGGAGAGCACACTGGATGATCTGCTTTTTTCTGTGAAGTGTTCTAAATGCAGGAGTCGTCTGCACCATGGAAAAATTTGTTTTCAGGTCTAATGGACTGTGTGAAAGGAGAAGTGGGGTGGGGCCTCAGCGACTGCTGTAATTTGATCCAGAGCTGATAGCAACCTCTTCCACACAATTTGGGTTGGTGCTTAGACATAAAAGCTTGTGTATCTGGAATATTGAGACTTAGTTAGCTGAAAAGACTCTGGTGTACAGTTCAATGTTTATTGAAAAAGGATAAATTGCTGGGTGAAAGAAGAGGAGGTAAATATCTGTGTCTCACTCTGCAAGCTCAGTCTGTCCAGAGCTGGACTTGCCAGGAGTTATTTTAGCAGGCTATCAGGAGGAGACTTCTTTCATAGAAATCCTTGTGCAAGCGTTCCTTTCACTAGCTACACTGGCATCTGACTCGACTTTCTTCCCCTACAGAAATAATGTATCCTTTATCATAAAAATGGAGAAAGTTGCTGTGCAATAAAAGTAGAGAGAGAGATTTGGCTACAGGTTTAGTTCTTGGACATCTGGTTCTAGATCACAGTGACTAAGTAGAGTTTGCGGTGAGCTCAATGAAGTAACTCACTCATTAAGATAATAATTGGGTATTTGAACTCAGTGAGTGTATTAAGATAGGAGGACTCCACCTTTCTAATGCTTTTCTGACTTCTCAGTGGAGACACTCTCCATTGAGTTAGTGTGAAGCTCTCCATGATTCAGTTACACAGTAAAGAGAGTAAAAATAGCCAGGCAGGTTTTGTTTTATTCTACACCAGGTTCACAGTTTTTGTGTTCAAGGATATAGTTCATGTTTGTAATAGGGAGAGGTTGGAAAAGATAAAAGTCTTGACTTAGAAGCTCCCCTTCAATACTTTATCTGTTGCCTGAATGTAAATTGAAATACATCTTTAAACTGGATTGTCATCTAAACTTGGTTGTTTGAGAATCTCATGAGAAATATGTTATGACCTAATTAGATTGGAGAAGCTGTTGGGTTATAATTGGTAGGTAGTAAAAGAGCAAATAACTACTTTGCTCATGGCTTTAAAAAGAAAAAAAAAAAAACTAGAGTATTTAGGGAAAGGAGAAAAGCGGTGTACCCCAATATTCCAATATCAGTAAAGATGTTAAAGTAATAAAAAATATGATGACCACTGCTCTAAGATTCAATACTGTTTGACCATTTGGTAGCAAGACATAAATGCTATACCATTAAAACAGCTAATAAAGTTTGCAAATCGTCCTTTCTTTTGGACAAACATCTTTTTACTTCTAAGAAGATCCTAGTTCAAAAAGAAAAATGGTCCCAAGCCACAACCAAAGGCAACCAGAAGTTTGAATTCAGTCGAACTTCAGAATCTGCTAAAACTTTTGAAGTTCCCCTAACAAATGACACGTGAAGATATATTTATATCAAGCTAGAAAAAGTTTACTATCCCTACACCCCCCTCCACCTTGAAGTTATGAAGTCAAGGACATCATTCCTGTTATGTCTGATTGCCTTTCTTTGGCCAGTTTTCCAACTGGCAAAATTCAGAAAGAGAAATGTGTCGATACTAGAGTTTCTTCCCATGGATGGCCTTGTACCCCATCTGCATTCCTGAGGATGTTATGTTCCGACTCTCCTGCAGGTTCCTAATGTGAGAGGGTAGACCTAGATCATGGAGGTGCTCCAGTGTGATGGCTGTGACTTCAGAGCCCCGTCTTACGAAGATCTCAAGGCACACATTCAGGATGTCCACACAGCATTTTTGCAGCCAACTGATGTTGCTGAAGACAATGCTAATGAGCCACGATCCGGGTCCATGAATGCCAGTAACCAGACAGAGGTGGAGTTCTCTTCGATAAAGGATGAATTTGCGATTGCAGAGGATTTATCAGGTAAATCTATATAGAGCTTTGCAAATCTGATGGGCTTTTTGTTGTTGTTGTTGTTGTTGTTGTTTTCGCTACTCTGTTTTCAGTCTGCAGCCATGATTCTTGGGTACATGGCTTCAACAGAATTTGCTGCGCTGTGGGAGCAATTTTGGGGGTTTGGATAGTCTGTTTCTTATCTTGAGTATCCTAGGTTGTTGTCCTCCCAGCATCCTTGCATCTTTTAGTTTCCCTATAATTTGGAGAACAGCGTAGTCTTCTGGGAAGTTCTAGAAAGAATATTGCATTTTGTGAAAATTGTATATTGATAGCTACATGGTATGTGAACAGTGTTGAGGCAAGCATGGTACCTCAGGCAGCTTGCTGCATCTTCATCCATGAGAAGTAATGTGTGTGTTCATTAATGCTTCGTTCAGACTCTTGAGGGCCTCATCTTGAGACGTTAGGCCTTTTGACTGTGATGTTCATTCATGAAGAATAATTGAAAAGAAAAGTTGATCCGCATGATTGAACTTTGTAATTCTCTTTTGCTCTGCATTTCTCTTCCCACTTACCATATGCTTTCTCTTTAGGTCAAAATGCGACTGCATTGGGGACCGGAAGTTACTATGGCCACAGTCCAGGATATTATGGTCAGCATATTGCCCCTAGTCCCAAACCAACCAACAAATTTTTTCAATGCAAGTTCTGTGTACGCTACTTCAGGTCCAAAAACCTCCTCATAGAACACACCAGGAAGGTCCACGGAGCTCAAGTCGAAGGGAGTTCGGTGGGACCCCCTGTTCCAGGATCCTTAAATTATAATATCATGATGCACGAGGGCTTTGGGAAGGTCTTCTCCTGCCAATTTTGCACATACAAGTCACCAAGGAGGGCAAGAATAATGAAGCATCAGAAGATGTATCACAAAAACAATTTGAAGGAGTCCTCTGCTCCTCCACCCGCCCCTGCTCCGATGCCAGACCCCGTGGTCCCACCTGTGTCCCTGCAGGACCCCTGCAAGGAACTGCCGGCAGAGGTTGTGGAACGCAGCATCTTAGAATCCATGGTCAAGCCCTTGACCAAGTCCCGAGGCAACTTCTGCTGCGAGTGGTGCAGTTACCAGACCCCCCGCCGGGAGCGCTGGTGCGACCACATGATGAAGAAACACCGCAGCATGGTCAAGATCCTGTCCAGCCTCCGACAGCAGCAAGAAGGGACGAACCTGCCTGACGCGCAGAACAAAAACGCTCCCAGCCCCACTTCTAACTCCACCTATATGTCCATGAACACTCCGAGCCGGGAGCTACCCAACGCCAACGTCTCCAACTACCGGGGCTCCGTCAGTAACTCCATCATGAGACCCAATTCTTCAGCTTCCAAGTACTCACCCATGTCTTACCCTCAGATGAAGCCGAAGTCACCTCACAACTCTGGCCTCGTTAACTTGGCCGAGAGATCCCGTTACGGAATGGCAGACATGACCAATTCTTCTGCTGACCTGGAAACGAACAGCATGCTGAACGACTCCAGTTCTGATGAAGAGTTAAATGAAATGGACAGTGAGAATGGTTTGAACGCTATGGATCACCAGACAGCAGGCATGTCTGCCGATCAGCTGATGGGCTCAGATGGCAACAAATTATTAGAGACCAAGGGGATTCCCTTTAGAAGGTTCATGAATCGGTTCCAGTGCCCCTTTTGTCCTTTCCTCACCATGCATCGGCGTAGCATCTCCCGTCACATAGAGAACATTCACTTGTCTGGCAAGACAGCTGTCTACAAATGTGACGAATGTCCGTTTACTTGCAAGAGCTCGTTGAAACTTGGGGCTCACAAACAGTGTCACACGGGTACCACATCAGATTGGGACGCTGTGAATTCTCAGAGTGAGAGCATTGCGGCCTCACTGAATGAGGGGGTCGTGACTTTCGAAAGCTCCAGCATCAACGGCAGGAAGTCAGGGGTCTTGCTGGATCCCTTGCAACAGCCCCCGCCACCGCCACCTCCGCCGCCACTGCCACCGCCACTGCCGTCACAGCCGCAGCCGCCGCCGCTGCCGCCGCCCCATC
>PVHY01010494.1:0-51630 GCA_004024945.1 Uropsilus gracilis
TATATATATATATAAACTATTTGATTATAAAAAAATTAAAAAAATTAAAAAATTTAAAAAAATATATATAATTTTCAAAACTTTAAAAAAAATTAAATATTTTTATATTTTGTCAACTGGACAACATAAATTAGTATAATTTCTAAGACTAGTTACATTAACATGAAAAATTACCCACAATTGACTTGTACTTATTTGACTTTAATATTGTAGGTACAAATTTTTAGGTGTATATTTATAGCAATAAAATATTTACTTTTCATTCCTTTTATGGTCAGAAATTCTTTAATTTGAAATTAAATGACTAAAATTCACATTTCTACATATTTCATGTTTTTTTTATATTTCTGCAGAATATAGGAAAACCCAGAAAATGCATTACATGGTATGAATAAGTATTTTTAGATAACTTTTTAATAACTTATTTTTTGAAACATTGATTAACAATATGACCCAAATATGTTCATTTATTTGAAATTTAAATTTAATATTGACTGTATTTTGACAATTCACTTATTTGGTAAAAACATATTTACCTAATGCAATTACCTAATGCTTATCATTGTATCACTGAACTATTTCTTAAATTATTAAAGCTACATAAAATAATATCCTCCTATAAAATATTCTTTTTCAGGATTTTCCTTCCTATTTTCAACTCGTTATATATGTATCTTAATTCTCTCAATTTAGCTAAATATTTTTCAGTTGACTTTCTTGAGATATCTAAACAATTACATGTGTAATGATAACCTATAATATGCACATTTTTCACTTATTGTATGCAAAAATGTTTCTTTTCATTATTTTTTCCACAGTACTTATGATGTAAGGTTTATTTATATCCTGCCTTTAATGCAAATCTCTATTGATACTGTCATATAGTGAACTGACGCTAATAAGAAAGTCTTATTTTTGTTTAAGATAACTGTATATATTGTACAACAAAACTAATCTAGTAGGCTTTTGTTTGATTTTTTTTTAAAAGGACGTTTGTATAGTCTCAATAAATATTGTCATTTTTTTGTATGAGCTATCAATACATGATTTATTACTTTTAATAAAAATCAGCATTCAAAATTTAATGCTTGACTATGGTATTAAATTTACTGCTGATTTTATTTTATATTAGAATATGGTTGCAAAATAAAAAGATGATAATAGCAATTTTTATTTGCTAAACATTTTCTGAGATATTTCACAATTTTACTAATTTGAGAAGACTTCATCTATTATGATCTGTGCTGCTATATATGTTATAGAAATTATATGTTCCTTGTTTCAGAATCTTAAGTGGTAAAATTTTTTGTCTATTTTAACTTTAGCACTATTTAGCAGTATTTAATGAATAATTTAATAATTATTATTATACTAGAAAATATTTTTAAATTTTTGTTGATTAAATAGAGATATTGGTTTTTGTTTGGGGTATATAATTTTATTATATTTTAACTAATTTTGTTTTTTTTAATTGATTGCAAAGAGATACATTTTACATGGTTGTCTATTCTGAGGTTCTCCCACCACCGGTTCTCCCACCACCTTGTCACCTTTGAGCCATCATCTTAATCTCTTGTACCGACTCCTCCCCTGGTTTTAGCCCCCTCGTCCTCTCTTGCTCTATGCTTCAGTTCTGCTGACAGTTTCAAATTTCCATGCTCATCTTCTCTGTATCATCCCAATTTTAGTATATGTGCTGATGAACTGAGCATGTATATCATAATTTTAATAACTAACTTGATTCTTAATTCATAATTTAATATATCATCCATGTGTATATGTCTGTATTTATCTCTATATAAACATGATAGCAATTTCTTCCCAAAATATAATTTTGTGCAATTATAAGCAATAAAGCATACATTTACATACTCTTATGAATCTTGTAGGTGATATGGTTTAGTAATTTTAAAATCACTAATCAACATTTACTTTCCTTATCAAAGACAGGATCTGTAATAACTACACTTTTTTATATCATTACTGTTTCCTAATCCATGTTCTTAACTATTATTTATTCCTTTATTTCTACTTTTCCAAAAAGTTTAAATAAAGTGTCTCAGGAGTCATAAAACAAGCTTGTATGTGAATAATCTTGAGGATAATTTTTGAGTTAATGATACTTCTTTAATCTGGAATATTCTGAAATACTTAACAGTATTTCTTAATAGCAAAGAGTAAAAATTATATGAAACTACTGAACTTTTAGACAATGGAGATTCATCAATCTTAGTATAAATTTTTTGACTTACTATGTTGCTAACTAATGCACATCCTGCCTTTTTTTCACTGAATTTTATTGCTTAATTTCTAACTTGTTATGTACTGTATATAATAACTGTATAATATACAAAATTATTTTGAAAACCATATGTCTTTTTCAATAATTCACATCAATCCATTGAGTTAAGGAAAATACTAATTTTAAAAGACTATATGCAGTTAGGTGAATAATTTTAATTACTAACATATAGTCATAGATATTTAATTGTGCTAAATTCTTTTACTTATTAGCTCTATTTTCACTTAATAGGTTTCTAAAGTAAACTTTTGCTTTTTTGCAAAAATATTTCTTCCCATTTGAAAACAAATGACCCACAATAAAAAATAATTTCTGCTGCTTTTTTTAAAGAATTTACCTATTTTTTTCTCAATTAACAAATAATATGAAAAAAGTAAAAAGTCATAGACCATAGATTCCAACTGACAAATGTTCCAGACATTCATAAGTGCAGCCTTCAAACACAAGCATTCTATCATGTTTTTCAATTTTCCATAAGAAATTTATGGTAAGCTTATACCTCTTTTAATGATTGTCTTAGGCAGCACTATGCAAAACTTGGGAGGTTTTTTAAAACACTGAATTTAGACTGACATAATTATGAGCACCATGCACAAGTGGGTCAAGTATGGAAGAGAAAAATTGCACTGCCAGCTTTGAATAAGACCCTAGAGAGATGGCACAGAGTACATGATATGTTTCAGCCTTGTTTGATTATTTTCAATCAAGTTCCTTGGCCATTGTGACCTAAATCCTCATTAAGGTTACTTATTATTCTGGGTTTGTTGCTTTAAATATGCTTCATTGTTTAAGATGAATTCTAGACAAATATTAAAATATCTGTCTATGTTATTTCCTGTGTTCTTTTGAATCATGACTATATAGAGGGCAAATGTATATGTTGGTGTTCTTTCTGTCTTGAATGCCAAAAGTAATATAACACCCTGAGAAGTAAAAGTTCTTTTTCATAAAGTTTACAATGTCACTTTTACAGCACACAGTACTAATTAAACACATCTCCTTGGATTTTAGATCTGGTCCTTCAAGAAAGCATTAACAGCTGCTGATCAGCAGTAGAAAGTCAAGTCTATGGTACCAGAGTATAGTACCTCATTGACAAGATGATTTATATTTCTTTTTTCTTATTCCTTCCCTTTTTCATATAATGCAGATAAAGATTTTGGGAGTTTGTTAAAAGATGAGCTCTAAAAGGAAGGCAAAATATATAAAACTACTACTATATATTTTTTCTATATCTTTTTTAGTAATTGAATTTGTTATAAGAACTTTCAATAAAGAGTATTTCTAGGCCATAAAGTTTCATTGGTAAGTGTTATCAAACTTCTAAGAAATAGTACCAATCTCACAAAAACTCTTACACAACAAAAGAAGTTTTTTCAACCTGTTTTTATAACATCAGTACAACATGACACCACCATCTGTCAAAGATAATATAAGGTAAGAAAATTAGAGACAAATATCCTTCATGTGCATGGAAAAAAGTTACAAATACTACATTATATATTGGAATTCATAATCATAACAAAATATAACATAAAGACCAAGTGAATTCAGTCTAGAAATGCAAGATTTGCTTGAAGTTAAAAGTTTAATTTAATAGATGTATGTATATGCATAATCTAGCTATGTATGCTAATAAAATTTAGAAAATGACAACTGTTTTTCAAATATAGAAGGTAGCTACATTTTAAGAAAACATAGAATCAGCATCTTAGTGTTGAAATAGTGACCCCTTTTCCTGATAGGAACAAAGTAAAGATAGGCATGCTTATCTCTTTCAATCAGCATCTAAAAAATTCAGTATATTGCCATGATAATGGGTAAAAATTATTTAATATACCTAATTTGTTAACTTTAAAGATGATTTATAACTGAATTTATTTTTGGTTTTGGCAATTAAGATTTGCAATAACTACACAGTAGATACAAAATCTGTTTGGGGAATGTGTCTTATTGTAAAAGAACACTTTCAAAGAATATAGATCATTGAGAATGACTGACTTTTTCAGGTGCCTATATAGCTTGAGATTGGAAAGACAGTGATAAAGAAAGTTATTTGACTCTTGTCAGAGTGATGAATTTGGACAATAAAGGAGAAAATATAAAAATTGACATGGGAAATATCTGGAAAGTTTCAGAAATATAGTTACAGATACTTACTGGTGAACTTCATAGCACTTCCAATTTGTATTCACATCCACAAGAAAAGCCACATTTCCATACCAAGCAAAAATGTCATATTAAAAATGGTTCACTTATATAAATAAAATAGATCTTTATAAGTCCAAGGTCCCTTGCTTCTTAGTCCGATTTGTACTAAAATGCTTACATTTTAAATGTTACATAAGTTAAAGGATACATACCTAAAATGATAATCCCTGATTTACTGATAGATTTATGAAGCTGAGTAAAACAATGTTACTTTGCTAATGCAATACTTATCCTGTAGAATTGTTTCATCATATTTTATCAGGTATATGAACATTCTCTAATGAATTCCCAAAAGTTGTTCATTAGACCCTTAAACTTAAATTGCTTTCACTCAGTCACAGATTTCCAAACACCAAGTACAATCTGTAGTGTTGATTTTAAACCAAACAATTTGACTTTTGTTTTGTTTTCAAACCAAACAATTTTACTTCAGAGATCCAAAAAGAACAATTCTTTTCAAGAATCAAAATGATTTTGAACTCTGCATACATGTGTAAATATACAGAACACATAATACATGTACATCTAATAGTTCCCTTTTCATAGTGACATGTTCGCTTATTTTCTAAGCTTCCAGCTTTTGTCTCTATGTTGTTATTGACTCATTTCCTTGAGATGAAAATTGATGTTATTAATATTTAGTTTTGGTTCATATTATTATTTATATAATAGTTCTTTATCTCTGAGAGCTAGAGCTATGCATATTCTTCTCATTTGTATTATCTTTAAAGAACATTAAGTTTCAAGTCTTTTATCTTCTCATTTGAAAATAAGATATCTGAAGACCGTGATATAATGGGATTCACTATACCTCTTATTTTCTCTGAAATGTTAGAATCTGCCAATAAATTCATAAATCATGGGTCTATAGTGTCAAAAACTACATTATCATCTCAGGAATCCAGTTTTGGTGGGGTGAGAAGCAAGTTGCAAGAAGTCATCTTTTGGAATTGAAAACATCTCTCTCTGGCCATTATGTGCTGAAATTGCTGAGTCAGTGACCAGTTTTCCCCATTCTGTTCTGGGATCCAGGTGTGTTAGATTGATACTCATTTTCTCTCGCATTTATGCCTCTTTAACTGGAGAATATTTCATTACTGGGATCTATGTTCCACTGGGAAAAATTAAAAATTGACCATTTAGTGCAGAAAACCTACATTTAAAGGGAAGTTCTAAAACCTAAGAATTTTCTGTTTGATGGAGTTATTATTAGCTTTCAGCCTTGGTAGAGATCCCTAAAAAGTTTGCTAATCTCCATTTCATAGTGGTATCCAAGTGAAAAAATCTTCACTTTAACTCTGAACTCCAATCCTTGATAAATTATAGAAAAATTATAGAAATTGTAATTTAGAAACTATAAAAAATTATTATAGAAAAATTAGTAAATTGTACTAATTATTTTGCTTATAATCATGAATTTTATGTATTTATCACTGTTTTAATCATTTAATAAGTGACTTAGTAAATCAACAATTGTTAATCAAATGATTGTTCTTGGCATTGGAGATACAGTAGTAAATGAAACAAGTCAAATTTCTGTCCTTGAGCTTCTGAGATAATTGATCTGCTTTCTCAGGGAGAAGAATTTAAGTCAACTCTAAATTATGTCCTTTAACCTAGACTCAACTGTCGTAGAACTAACAGTAAGTTCTTAAAAATGTATATATATTTATAACTATTTTATATTTCTATTGTGTTAATGTAAAGTTTTCTTCATTTGATGTGTTGATCATTTAAATAATTTGGGAGGGGTTTATTCTGGAAGAATGGACTTCAGTTTTCCCTGAAAGGATAACAAATATATTTGAACATTATAATTTAAGTAGTATCTAGAATTTAAAATGCTCTGGTACATAACTGGAATAAAAATATTACATTTTTCATCATAAAGATATTCCAATCTTTACCCTCCTTTATCTGTGACTCCTTCTTCCCCAATGAAATTTTTTAACACAGATCAGAATTGCTGATATAGAAAAATAAGGGAAATATTGAAGTTTAATGCTTTCACTATAAAAAATACAATGCATGATACTTTTGTACAAAAAGTATACAGCTATATATCTATATATACACACATGTTCTATAAATAAGCCTACTGCATGGACTTGTCAATTTATTATATCAGCTATGTCATCATATCTATAGAAGCACAGTGCTAATACAATAGATGAGGCATTTACTTTCAAAAAAACACTAATAATTATTGTCCAATTAACTATAGTTATCAAAAACAGCAGCCGTGCTGAAATAGATAGAAATTCATTGCATATAGAGAAAAGAAAATTAAACATTCAGGGCACCAGTTATATATACAAACCAGTGACAATGTTAAGATTTTCTGTAAATTCAAATGACATGATATTGAATATAATGAAATAAACTAATGAAAACATATACTACATTTGATCTTAACCAAAAGACTGAGAAACAATTATAGTAAATATTTTATAATGTCAGGATATTTTGACTTCTGGATTGACTACAAATAAAACCACTGTTTTATTGGCTCATCTTCACAAAGTATTGTATTGTGAGACATTTTTTTGTTTATGATGCATCAGAATTTGGCAAAATGAAGAGGAGGTACACTATTAGCTTGTCAGGAACAAGGAAGCAATAATTCTCACAGTGTGGAACATACTGCATCAGTAAGGAAGCACCAGCATTGACAAAATGCACAAAAATAGTCACCAGAAACGAATGAAAAGAAATGGTTAAATGGAGGTGCAATCAGCAAGGTGACCAAAACAGTGTCCTAAAAATGATAAAGCAGCACATATTAGAAAATAAACTTTGATTTTGGGATGGGGTTGATATGGGAAGGACAGTTTCTGTCCTATCTTAGCTTGAATTAATCTTTTAAGGTGAAGATAGTTTGAAAATAAGTTAACATATGCTACATTATTTGGATAATGGAACGTTACATAAAGTTCTTTTAAAAATGCTATTATGGTCATCAATTCATTTGAGCTCTCTGTGAGGTCAGATAGAGGTTATATTAGTATTCTGAGGGTCAATCAATTGGAACAGAAATGAAAATATAAGTATTCATTCCATCACAGTGCTGTCTATCTCCATACATATGTGGCCTTGTGTTAGAAGCAAATGTGCAAATGTTAATTGTACCCAGGGCATGCCACAGTTTAAATTCTTATAATAGTAGCAATAATAGTCCCCCTCTTCAGGGGACTGTAGCATTAACAATTATGTGAAATGGGCTACAAGAGAACCAAAGTTGCATATAATTTAATTTCTCTTTCCTCAAGAAAATAAACCGAACTGAAACAAAGCAGAAAACAACCAACAGCAATGACTCCTGTCTCTATGGATTTTTAAAGATGCCTTTATCTCTGGTATTTGGAAATTTCATTTATCATAGTGAATGTCTATTCTAAAAACTCAGGGTGTATAAGACGGAAACTTATTTTCAGTATAATTTATCAATTGTTTTATCCTCTAATTTCATTTAGTCAGATAATGTGCTTCTTACAATAAAAGTTTGCTTTCAACTCTTCTCCCCTATTTTTTGCCTTTACTTTCTGATGTGACTTTTGTATTATTCTTCAGCTATGTATTTTCAGTCTTTCAATAAATTTTTAAATTTCTGACTATACACTTAATTTTTGTACCTACAGTTCACTCTCTTATTTCTTCATGATAACTTCTGCTCTTATTCATTGATATAAAAACTTTCTGTCTCTTAAAAATATCGATTTTAATTATTTGCAATATTCTGTTCGTCTCATTGTCCTTTCTTTTTATTTAATTGCAATTTTATGTGAGACTATTTGTCTTTATTCTCACACCACTTCTGTTACCAAGAATGTGAGTTTTCCACAGCAAAAAATTACTCAGTTCTCTGCAGACACCAATTAGGTATTCTACAATTTGATTCATTCTGACACTAATTGTCTAGGATTTTCATAGACCCCAAATATTAAAGACTCAGTTCTGCAAAATTGTCCGCTACTGAGAGCCCAGTTATAGTCTATAAAAGCAACACAAATGATTTTATAATTGAGATAAAGTTAAATGTGCAGGAAATTTATGAAAAATTTTACTGAAAGACATAACAGTAGAAAATACAAATTCAATTTTACATTAATTTATCAAATTCAATCCAAATAAAATCCTGACAAGTTTTATTTTTCAGACTATGAAAGTTAATGCTAAATTGATATAGGAAAAGAGCATTCAAGAACACCCATGAAAATATTTAAAAAGGAAGCTATGATCATGTACTAGTCTCCCAGACCAATGAAAACATTCAATAAAATCTGTAATTAAAATATGTTACTTATGCATGAATAGACAAAACAACAGTGAACAAACTAAACATCCAGAAATGAAAACAAGTACATACAGATATTGAATACATTATCAGGTGGATGTTAAATCATTATTAAAAATGACCTTAAAACAATGACTATCCATTGATGGGGAAAAGATTAAATTGGATCCAAATTTTATATATGTAATCAAAATTAGATTTTAAATGAATAGGGATCTTAATGTAAAATACTATTACTGCTTTTAAAAATTACTATTACTATTAATAAAATTATGCAAGTACTAGAAGAAAACATAGGCAAATTTTTCAATAGCATAGGTGGAGATGGTTTTTATAACTCATAATTCAGATGTAAAAGTGAAGACAAGCTTAACAATTTGGCTTAATATAAAAGCTTAATTTGACTTTACAAAGTATTTTAAGAAGACTTAAACCCTTTAAAAGACATAATCAAGAAAAGTGAAAAGAAACTGAAAAACTAGGAGAATTTTTTTTCATTATGTATTACATATAAGGAGCTAATATCATTGCTATATTAAGAACATTATGAGTTGAGTAAAAAATTACTGATTTCTCTGCAGGCACCAATTAGGTATTCTACAATTTGTATATATATATATATATATATATATACAAAAAAAATATATCTATCCATCTGGGAAAAAAACTGGACAAAGACAAACAATTCATAAAAATGTATATTAAGATGGTTATTAAGTATCTTAATAGTGCTTAATCTCAATCTTATTTTGACAACATAAGTCATAATTCTATAATGAAATATTTCTAAGATATCACATAAAATTAAAATATATACTATAAATTCCTGAAAAATTCTCTAAAACTTTATTTTCTTTTAGAGTAGTTGAAGGGAAAGAGATTTTTATATTTATTTTTGAGCCTAACTTTCCATTTCTTAAATGTTCCCCAAGTATCTACAACAATATATTTACAACAATATGGGAACATATAAATGTATATACATATGTATATATGCATGTATATACATATATATATATAAACATGGTTATTTATCCCAGCATTGTCTGTAATTGCAAAATATTGAAAATAGAATGGTCATATATAGAAAAGAGATGGAATAAGTTATAGTGAACATTACAAAGTACAATGAAACTGTTTGAAAGAGTCTGAACTCCATGCTTGTTACAAATCATTTTCAAGATAAAATTTCTTATAGAGAAAATATATAAAGCAAAAAAAATAGTTCTAATGTATCTGTAAGATTTAGATAAAGAAATAGAATAAATACATATAGACTAGAAAATATGAATTGTATAAAATAATGTGCATAATGTATCTGTAAGACTTAGAATAAAGAAATAGAATAAATACATAGACTAGAAAATATTAATTGTATAAAATAATGTGCATAATTATATAATAAATACTTTACTATATGCATACATTTGCTTATTTGTATAATAGGAAGCTATAACAGTGAACAAAAAGACTGCACAAAAATGAATAAGGCTGGTTTCTTAGCAGAGGTATATGGAAAATAATGAAGAGATTAAGATGAAAAAGAATGGACACAAGAAAGTGACATTTAATATAAATATGTAAGATATAATTACCTGAGATGCATTTTAAATCAATCCAGCGGCTTATTAGCAGCTTTGAAGAAGGATTTCTTTAAGAAAACATTTTAAAATTAAGGCTAAAAGGAATATTTTGTGTTATGTGTGGATTTTATATAACCCTTCATAAGCGGGAACTGTGTTCTCTTGGGATACAAATGAACTAGCAAAATTCTGTTAAATGAGAAGTCAGCTTCTGTAAAGCTGGTCTTACGTATTTATTTTAGTTTTTCAAGTAATTTAATTTTTCACATATTCCTTTATCCACTGTTATAAATTAGTAAGATTGCAGATCAAGTTTTTAGATTTATTTCTAATAATTACAATATGTTCTCTAAAAAATAAATGTGAATGCTTGATTTTTTTAAGGGTTTTTAAAATTAAAACATTTCCTCTCAATCTCCAGAGGTATAGTAATGTGGAAAGGTAGTTTTGCGTTTTGCATTTTGCATTGTGAGAGAGAGAAAGCGAGAGAGAAAGAGAGATTTTGCCTCTACGTGTCTATTCTAGGCAAAAGAGATAAAATTCTTGAAAAGAAAATAATGTTCGTTGAGAGGATTTTCTAAATAAAGATTGTTAGTCCAATGGTAAAATTATAGGAACCATTTTGAACCAGTTTTCCTACTCTTGGAATTTAAAAATCAAACTGTTAAAATTAACAGTTGCAGTGTTAACAGTGAATGCTTGCTAAAATGAAGCAGTTAATCACCAGGAACAGCATATTAAAACTGTTAATTTGTAGGTTTGAAACTTCCTTTTAATTAGAGCTTGCAGGAAAAGTTTCTTGTTCAAAGCAAATCTGAGACTCATGGCCTTGTCATGTTTTTTCCACTTCACAAAGAAAAGCCCTTTCAGAGGAGAGGGTCAGGATGTAAGAAATTAGAGTTCTTGATTTTGGCTGATGAACCTATTTGTTTTCTTTTGGTCTTTACAAATAACCTATAACTGAATGTCAATACTTGTGATTTCTGGAACGTGACAAAAGTCACAGGACTAGATCAGCATTCTGCAGAGTGAGGGGGTTCCATTTAGATGACAAAAACATTAAACTAGAAAGTAAAACCTTTCTGCAAACACATCTTAAAGGCTATTGTGGGGATAAGGAGTTATGGATAACAGTGATTTTGAGATAAGTAGGTTTTCATTCTTGAAATCAAATTCTCTAAAAATTGATCTTATTGATTCTACTAATATCACTTGGGGATATTTTAAATTTTAAGTTCCTTGGCATTGTGAACAGAGATTCTGACTTAGTTAAAGCTAAGTTAGTCAACAATCTCTATTTTAATGAGTATTGAAAGAGTTATTTGTGGAAATGTTTTTATGTCTCACTTTTAATATAGGCTCTTTTGACTCACATCTCTTAATCTGGTTTTGGTTAGCTTTGTGTGTAAGTTAGAAAAATGGGTAGAAATTGGAGATTACTATAGGAGCTGCAATCATAAATTATTGACAATCACAACTATTGTGTAATATAAAAGTATCACAGGTAAAAATAACAATAAGCAAAAGAAGCAGAATTTACCAAAATACAAATTGAAAAAGAAACCAACCGCACACTCCTGTATTTATTGCAGCACTGTTTACAATATTCAAGATATGGAAACAACCAAATGTCCCAAAAATGAGGAATGACTTAAAAAGTTGTGGTATATTTACAAATGGAATATTATTCAGCAATCAAAAAAGACATACTCTGGGAATTGGTTTCAATACCACAGTTCTGTTAATTTTTCTTCCTCAAATCCTGTCCAACAGAGTTTGGTTTTACATTCTTCAAACACAAACTTGAATCTTGGCAGAGACTCAATGGGTATCACTACAGATTTCTGTACATCTTTCTGTCTTACTCATACTTACTTGGTGAATAAATAAAAACATATACCAACTTTACTGGCTAACTCTGGTTGCTGGTTGCTTATTATCATATCACTAAGCTTATGGATTAAAAACAATTAATTTGGATAAAATAACAGCATTTATTTCTACAAGATCAAAAATAAATACTTTCACTTTACCTTGTATACATTTTGAACTTAAAACAATAGCAAAAAGAGGGAAAATCATTGTTATTCTAAATTAATTAGCTAGTTTCATTATGTTAATTATTGACAAACAATGCTGATCAGCATTGTGGTGAAATACAGCATCAAATTATAAAAATCTCTATTTGAAATATCTTTTCCTTGTTTTAAGATTTTTTTTGTCATTCTTTTAAACAAGTACCCAACTCACACAAATATGCAGCACAGACTAAAATTGTTTCATTTTCCAAACAAGGATATGTCTGATATCTAGGTCAAGGATAAAACTGTATATATTTTGTCAACAATTTTTAAAGAATTTTTAGATAAGGAGTAATTTGCATATTAGGTATTGTTCTGAATATCTCTTAACAGTTTCAAAAACACATCTTTAAAGTCTCACTAACTCTTCTATTTTATTAGTACTTAACAGACTTTGCTTTAAAGAATATAAATTTGAATGTTACCATTCATATGGTTAGAACCATTAATGCAATAAAATAACTCATATTTTCATGATTTGATTTTTTAATAAAATACAATTTATATTTATTTTGATTATGAAGACTGGTATAATCATAGAACATAATTAGAATTACACATGAAGTTTGCTTAGTAAATCTTGTATATACAAGAGAGCTGGACTACTAGTCATTGCTCTGATCACTGTAGAGATCATGAGTCATATTGAAGTTTCATTAAAAATTACATTAGATGATTACTGCCTCTTTTTCTATACAGAAAAAGTTATATGTCTTCTATAAATTTCATGTTTCAGGTGCTACATTCAGGTCTTCAAAATGAAGACACATCTAAGTAAATGGGAGAAAATATTTGCATATCATACACTGACAAGAGACTGATATCAAAAATCTACAAAATCTTACACAGCTCAACAAAAACAACCCAATCCAAAAAATGGGCAGAATAGCTAAAAGTAAACATGTCCTTCATTCCCATATTCTTTTTTCCATTCTTCCATAGCTCTTTCTTCTACTTAAATATTGCCTCAAGACCTTAGTGTGAACCAAAGTAGATGCAAAATTCTTGACCAGAGTATCATTGTGATACTTATTCATGATCTCAATCTCTAACGAGTAGAGGAATTTTTCAGTATTTATGTAACAGAAAACTTAAATGTTACATAATTATAGAGAATGTCTTAATTGATCTTGAAATTCATGACTAGCTTTATGCATTTTTCCTTCCATTTATATTTCACCCGTCTAGATGACCAAAACTAAGAGTTAAAAGTCATAAATACTGGGGTTGAATAGCAGTTCAATATATGAATACTTGATGAAAATAAGTTTTAAGTGAACTAAATGGAGTTATTCAAACTCAATAACAAATATTAGAATAGAGAGGTTTCCTGAAAAAGTTAACATTTTTAATCCTAAACTATTTTGGCATTGTGTAGTGAGTATCATGGACATTCGTTTTCAGATTATTCACTTCTCTGTATCATCATTTTTAAAGCTATGGGTGATTCTTTCTTTGGTTATAGGTTAGCTTTACCTTTTAAGGGGCTTGTCCCTATGAATTTGTGAATATATCTCTCTAGGGCTCTTTGTATTTAGCAGTTTTGTTTTTCTGGTAAATATTTTTCTTCAAAAATTCTCCAAGGTTCAGAATCACCTTAAAACAAGAAGACTCATTGTCAGCTATCTTAGATAAAGCCAGAGTATATCCTCATTCTTTCTTATCATAAAACACTTCAAGTGCATAGGGCAACATAATGCTTGAATAAATCTATAATTTTATTAATAAACAAATGTGATTTTGGCAAGTGGTTGTGCTTTAATAAACTTGGGATGATAAAATGGAAACCAAAGCAGTATTTGATATGGAGGAACAACCTTTGTGAAGTTTCTGAGAAAAAGTAAGGGATTTTTTTTTTAAGTTTGTGAATTACATTAGTAATATTAGTGTTGCATTTCTAGTAATGTGATGTCATTTCTGTTATGTCAAAATTAGCAGTAGATAATTATACTGCTACTCCTATATGAAAAAAAAAATGGGATCTGGTAACATAAAGAAATGTGGAAAAATAGAGTAGGTGCATGTTCAAAGTTTTCATAATATGATAAGGAATTTGGAGCACCTGTGAGAAACAAAGTCTTTCTATCCATCCCAAAACTACTTACAATATCAGAAGAAGCACTGAATATTTTACTTAAGAAGTTTGAGTTAAATTTAATCAAAATTTCTAAAGAAAGTACGTCTTCGTTAAAATATATATGCAATTAAGAATACCTTAGCCTGCTATGCTACCTGATAGTTTAACTATAGAATTTATAGTCACTCACTATATATCTCCCTTATTTTATTATAAACCCATGTGGTTAAAAGTGACCTAGACAGAATGTGTTATGCATGCACTTTACTAATAGGGTCCTTAAAGAAGTTGAAAGTTTAAGAGTGAAAACACAGTCTCTGCTTTCACAGATTTAATTGTCTCTGGTATTCATAAGTAAATGTAGATGACTTTGACAATGAAATGATACTTAAACTCCCTCATCCATAAGCTTGTCCTGTTTATATAGACACAAGGAATCTGTTCTTCAACGACCTTTCAAACTTCTAAGTCTTTCTCTCCAGTTCTTTCTCTTTCTGATCATGCTAGAATACAAATCTGATCTATTCTTCTCAAATATACCTTTAAAATGATTCATGAAAAACTTTAAGACTATATCCTTAATGACATTTATCAACCTATCATTTTAACTTTATCATATAGCACTTCTCTGAATAACCTTTAAACTCAAAACTATCAATGTCTTCATTCTTGAAACAACATATTTATTTTTATTTCCATTCTTTGCCTGACACTTTTTTCTACCTCTATTCTGAATTACCATACATTTTTACACACTGAGTTAAGATGCCATCACCTCTCTAGAGCAAGATATTTCATTTGCAATTTAAAAAATATCTTTTACTAACATATTGAGTTATAATCTAAGAGAATCTATAAAGCTCCCAAATAAGCTAACTTTCCTAAGTTTAGCTATCTCTCCAAGCAATCAATAATACATGGAAGAATGAGGTGACCAGACATTAAAATCCTAGGGCATATCAGAGACCAGCACCTCTCTGTAACAAGGAACCTGCACACTTAATTTCAGATAAGCTGAGTGCACATTAATATCCATGAACAAAAGTCGTTAATACAATCAATGACTTAAAGTCAATGACTTAGCTCTGGAAATGTGTATTTTACAGAAAGATTTTATAGCAGATTTTTAGGGTCAGCAGAGCTCTTGGGGTAAGGATCTGCTTGAAGGTCATATAGTCAGTTGCACTGGGGTATAGTTGCACTTGGCTAAAGACTTACCTTGAAGAAGCTTGGGGAAATAGCAGACAATATCTTACATGAAGAAGATTCAAGCAATAAAAAGAAATCTTGATTTGTCTCAAAAGGATAAGAGGCTAGAATTAATTCAATATCAAGAAAGTAAAAAAAGCCAGCTGGCTAACGCATAGCTTGAAGAGAGACCAGATATACAACTGGGACACCCATGATAAAGGAGACCTAAGCCAACTGAAGGAAGAAGAGCATGAGCTTAAATCAGAAACACTTGATATATTTCTGCCAGGAGATTTTTTTAAAAAGAGAATTTTTTTCTAGATAACTGAGATATAAAGAGAGAATGTTTTCTTCAGTTTTATGCCATGCCAAACTTGAACAGATGGAGAAGGGTGGGGGATATCATAGCCCAGCAAAAGACTAGGACAAGAGGAAACCCAGTAACAGTCCAAACCATGGTTTATAGATGAGAAAGCTGAGGCTGACACAAGAGAAATCCTTGCTCTAATCACACGTTACAACTTGACTTTGGGGGAAATTATTCTCCAAGTCACTTAACATCTACACAACACACCTTATTTCTGAGACAATTCCCTCCATGATGATGTGAGTAGAATTCTTTTGAATGAATATAATTATTATCTTGGGGAGGTGTATAATACCACAGAGATCCATCACAAAGTTCTGAGTGGCATAAAATTGCCCTCTTTCTAGGTTTTCTCTAGTGGAGCTAACTGTATAAGGATACCCCTTAGAGGTGAAATTTATAGTTAGTATTTATCATACAAGGAGGGAAATGAAGATTTGGAAAGTCAGCACTGTGGGAAATTTTCTTTTTCTTTGCTATGTAATGTCAACAAAGAAAAATATATAGCTCTAAAACACAGTTTATACCTTCAAGTCAGAGAACTCATCTATTTTTGTTATTTCTCCTTTGTACCCTTGTCTTTTGCAAAGCCTTATTTTTAAAATATTTTTGTATCAGTGTTTTCTCAGCCTTTTATGAGTAAGTGAAAAAAATTTGGTCCATAATCGAGCATAGGCATAAAGGTTGTGTTATACTATATTATGCAATATAGGAGGATAAAAAAGATAGCTAAAATACAACTTTCTATAATCTGGAAGGGTTAATTCATTATTCCATCACTAATTAGATACATTATGAGTTTAAGTCTGTTTTTTATGTTAACAGATTTACCATTTTTATAAATGACTCAGAGGAATATATGGAAGGCATGTTTATTAAATATAAAAACTGACACCAATTATGGAGGAATAAAAATTACAATGGTTGCAGAGTTAATATCTAAGATAATTTTGCTAGATTGAAAAAAAGAGACATGTTTTCAATGAAAACACTTAAAAATGAATGAATAACAATGCCAATACCAAATTTAGATTTTTTAATCAAGTAAGTTCTAATGAAACTATCTTATTTCTGAATGTTTTCAAAGTTTAAGAACATAGTTTTGCTTTTAAAACCAAACTTTTCAGTGTTGGTTTCTACTTTAATTGCCTTATGGTGAAAAATATGTTTTGTTGGTATTATTGCTTTGACATTTTAGACAGTTTTCCATAAACGTGCATTGTGTTTGAGTTATTTTTTTTTCATTTACCTGCTTGATTTTTCATTGTCAGGTGAAATAGCAATATTTATTTTTTCTATTATTGCATTGTCTGATAGCATTTTTGTTTATTATAATGTATAAAAGTATTCATCTGAAGTCATTGTTCAATATATCTTTTGGCCATATATTTAGAAATTTTCTTTGGTTTTATTTTTGATAGAATTTTTAAAGCAAACAATGAATGGATATATTTTTCTCTCCAAAAAAACTGCATTTATAATGGGTATAGATCCCATTTACTTTTATTTTGATGACCTAGGTTGACATTTCTATCATATTTTACATTTAAGGTACATTCTTTCTCCTTTTTTTTCCCTTTTGCCATTATTTAAAAACTATTTCTACAACCCATAGTATTATTTTATTCACTTAATAGTTTGCAAGTTATATATATATATATATCTGTATATATAGATACATATATTATGTTGCATGTTATTAGAATGTAACTTTAATGTTTGACATTTACTGAACAGTTAAATGTTAGTATATATTTTTGTCTTCCTCTCAACATCACAACAAACCTTATAATGTTTTAACGAAATATCACAACTACCATTTTGATCAATACATCCTAATATTTTAGAATTTACTTCTGTATCTCAGAAAAATAGAATTTAATAGCACATCTACTTTGAGTATAGATCAAATTTACAATCAAATATACTGACATGATTTTTCAAACTCTATACTTGTTCTTTCTTACAGCCCCAGCCCATGCATGTAATAAGATCCTTTCACCTTCTTACTCAGTCTCCAATAGTTATTGCAGTGACTTAGGGTGCTCAATTCTTCTCATTACAATGTAGAGAAAAAGATTGATTCAGCCATTACTCTCAGATAATAATTGAGAATATATAAAACTGTAGGACACAGTTTCATCTTATAACTGCTGTGTAAATTTAGGAACATCTTACAATTCTTAAGGTCCCAATTTACTTATCTGTAAAATGGGAGTAATAATAGTTGTTTCATAAGATATAAAAGTTATTTAGAAAATAGAGCTAATTGAAACATTTGCATTATTTTCTGTTGGAAGATATTATAGCTAATGATATACATTTATTCAACCCAACCTGCTTTAGTTCTTTCTTTTTCAGTAGATTTTAATACTGTTTCTTTGTCCTCGATTATTCTACACAATACCATATCTTTGGAATATAAAAAATGCCATCTGGTATTTGAAGTTAACTTTAATACTAGCAATTTATTTTTCCCATAAGTCTAGAAAATTCTGAGCAATTATTTTTTTTCAAATATATGCCATTATTTTTGCCTTTGTTTACAAGTTCCTTAACAGATACATTCTGATATTTTTCAGTCTATATTACATGTTTTCTAAATGTTCTTTGGTAAATAAAAAATATCTCTAAGCTAAAAATCCCTTAATGTTTTCTTTAGAAGGCCTTACTAATAGTTTCCAATTCATTCATTTACTTGTTACTATGTTCAATTTAAATTTTATCTTACAATTTTATATAATTTTGTTTACACACTTATAATTCATGTCCTAGTAACATTTCTCTACTATAATTCATTTTTGCTTTTGTTTCATAAGTATGTATTTTTTACAAAAGTCATGTTTTCATTTTATTTTACTGGTTGTAAAAATATTTACTTTAAAATATGTTTTTATGGAACTAATGTAGGAGAGAATGCTTAAGTATCATCCAAATGTCACACAGCCAGTAAATGCTAATGCTGATATTTGAGTTCGTATAAGCTGGACCTATATTTTATACTACCTTTCAATGATTATGGTGAGGACACACTGCAAGGTCATCCACAATGATTCACAAATTTGTATCCCCTTGAATGAGAAATAAATCCGTGACTTGCTTCTAACTAACATAAAATGGCAAAGGTGATTGAATATCACTCCTGTGATTATGCCGCCTTACATGAGACACTGTCTTAGCTGACTGGAGCATGATTCTTTGGTTGACATCAAATAAACCAACTGATGCAGTATAAACAACCTATAGAGAAGGCCAGATAGATAGAAGTTGTAGGTGAATTCTAGGATCTTACAGCCTCAATCCTACAACAAAGATGAATTCTACTAGCTACTGTTCTATTACTTGGAAGATTATATAGAGCTTCAGAGGAAACCAAAGTGCCCATCAACACCTTCATTTTATGAGACACTAGACAAAGAACCAAGTTAAGTTGTATCCAGACATCTGACTTTAAGAAATTGTATAATAAAAACATGCATTGTTTTACGCCACCATTTGTTGTAGCTTCATACAGAGCAATGGAAAACTAAGACAGCAGTATAGACATGAGAGTCTGTGTAAGCTATGATGACACTGTCCTTTTCTAGAGGTATGATTATCCTCTATTGTTCCCATAATCACACAGTTTATTGTTAATATTTTATTAGCTTTGATTGTCATTGTTGCATTATTTTCATCATAATAACAATAGCAATAAGGTACTATAACAAATTAAAACAAGTCATTCTTTTCCAAACAATAGGTCATTCAAAGCAAAATTTCTTCGGAGGAAAGGAGTTAAAAAGATCAGAATATAAACAAATGCATTTTTATGACACTAAAACTTTAAGTCACCTCAGAAAGGGTAAAAGTATGCTTTGAAAATAATATCTAAGACAGTGTTAAGATTATATAAAATATACCCAAACCTGTGTACACATAAGAACCACAGAGAATTAAAACCCATTTTGCACAATGAAAGAGTCACCTGCCAGCATCAGCAAATTGATGACTTGTATCAGGCATCTCTTAGAGTGGCTGTGTGGGTGGGAACTCATCACCTGTTTAGTTAATCATGAACATACCCAAATGCCTTGCCTTAGACACAAGGCACTTATGAACATAGACATAAGTGCCACTTATGAGCATCACGGCAACACACATTGTTTTAACTCAGAAATGTGTGTGCAACACACCAAGTTCTGCCACACTTTAAAGAGTATTCTCAAAGTACAACTGGTCACCTTTACTCTGGACCTCCCAGATAAAGCAGCACAGGACTCAGGCCTGTGGATACATGTGTATATTATCGCCATTTCTCCAACACATAGTATTTGTGTAGACTTCATGTGTTATACCCATTTCTATTAAATTTGCATTTCACTCTTAATCCAAAGGTGGCGATTTTAAAGCAACCTCCTTAAATAATGTATAGATATTTATACAAATAACTTGTGATATTTAGTTAAAATAAATTGTTATCATCAGACATCTATCTCCAATCATGTATCAGGAGCTTTATGTGTTGAAAATTAACTGTAAGATTGACTTGACTTTTAAAGACAGTATGTGAGTTTCTCATTAGCCTTATTATCATTTCTAAATCATAAATATGTAAATGATGAGTTTCACACGAGAGATTTAATTCTGCACTCTTATTTCTGATTAGTGGGAAATATACTGTGACTCTGTCAGATAATTGGTAACACTGCACACCAATAAGGCATTTCCCTATGCTTCATCAGAAGCAGTTGAAATTAAAGAAGGCAGGGTTGTTACATTTTTGACAGTTTTGTAACACCAACTTGTTAAAGTTTTAACTCAGCCATTAATATAGTCCATGAATTATTAATACCATTTTTATGTCAAGGTTCTTTTTTAAAGTTGAGATCTAAGACTAAACTAAAATGCTCTGGGGAAAAGAAAGTGTTGATTTTTCATCATATTTTTAAAAAATCTATATTAAACAATAAACACCAGTGTAATTTGAACTCAAAAAGAAAAGTTATCGACCACTTATTTTGAACCATCAACTCCCTTGCTCATGGTGCCAAAATATTTGTAAACCTTTAGATGTTTGGCAAGAAGTGAACTTTTACAACTCTAATAGGGAATATTTAGTATTGAATATATGCAACTTAGTGTTTTATAATAAAAATTGCAAATGAGAAAAGTCCTATGTCAATTTTTTTGAAACCGTCTTCTCTAGAAATTAAAGAGTTTCCATTGACTTCAACTTGGAGAAATCTAAGCAATTTTCATGTATAAGGAGTATTTTTTCCTGACAGTGATGCTTATATTTCCCAGCAAGATATCAAACTTGTACAGAAAGAATTAACTATCTTCAGCTACACTCTGATTTCCACATTTGTATAAAACAAATGCAATAAATGTAAACATTTATTTAAAATAATATTCCAAAATATGCTAGTCATATCTTTTTGGGAAAATTTACAAGAATTGCTTATGTCTAACCATTCAACATACTAAACAAATTAAAACTTCATTATTTTGGATGACTACTATCTTATTATTTCTGTTTAAACATTAATATCAATGGATTTATGAAAATTTAGGCTACTTATGCTAATAGAACTTTCAAAACAACTGTGCTTTCTTCAGTTTTCCTACAGAAATGACTCCTTTGGTATCATCTTTATGTTATTACATTGAAACATCTAGGCACACATTGAGTAAGCGGAATGAAAAAGACCTTCTAACACCTTCCAACAGGCAGCATTTGTGTTATTAATTCTGTGCTCATTCAGTCTCATTTCTTCTGCTTTCCCTGATTTTCACTACTTTCTTTCAGAGATTACTACATACAATCTCATGAGAGTAAGATCAACTTCCTCTCCAGTCCAAAATGAAATGTACTCCAATTAAATATTAAAACATATCAATTAAAATATTAATGTGTTTAAATTAACCAATGTTTTCTTAGGGTGCATGGATTTTCTTTTTCAACAAAATTTATATCTATATTTTGTTGTTATAGAGGTAACACTGCCCTCAAATGTGGTTACTACATTGAACCCACCACCAAAACACCCATAGTCCTCCCATTATCTATTATGCTCCCAATCTATTTTTTAAAAAGACAAGTATGTTTAGAGTTGAGTGAATAGAATCTGTGCTATAGGTAAAAGATCACATAGTCATTTCACAGACCTCTATTCTGGCCTCTCTAAATGAAATTTATTCACAGCTGATATTTCATCACATGTAAATTTGCCCTTAAAAGATAAGTTAGCTGATAAATGGAAAACAAGATTAGGTGTGAAATTTAATTACAATTGTCAATATACACAACTGAATGGATTACAATGTCCTTAATCAATCTTATGCTCATATGTATTCACACATTTGTTGATTCCATAGCAATTTATGAAACAAAACAAAAAATAGAAAATATGCTGAATACTACGAAATTGAGAGATGACTGAATACAAAGAATGCTGCATTCAAACTACACAAATCTATCATAATGACCAGATAAAAGAGAAGATATCTACACAAGGGGTAAAATTTCCAGTGAGATGGAAATGTGACTATTAGATATGAAGGAATAATCCTGTGAGTAGGAAAATATACTAGATATTTTTGGTAATTAGAAATGAATGCGCACTCTTGATCTGAGAACTGAACTCAGGTGCACTTATCTTCAAACATAAACCAGTCATATAACAAAGTAAAATGAGAAATGAGCTATCAATTCCCAACTCAATTATCAGCCGTCATGAGCTGACAAGGCGGCAGCATAATATCACAATTAACCCCGTGGACTGTGGGTCCTGCAGAAGGCTCACCATTCAAAATCCAGTTTCACTATTACCTGGCAAGCCATATTTGAGCTTCAGTGCCCTTATTAGTGAAACAAGAAAATATGATCTATTTCATATGTTAATAGAATGATGTGTTAGTTAATGTAAGACTTGTTACATAATAAGCATATTCATCGAGTTTCATGAGACATCTTAATTTCTTTTTCCTGAAGAAGTATAACACAGAAATATTAGCAAAAACTCAAACAGAAAATTCATTCAAATGCATATGTGTGTATGGATATGTGCATATATAGTACTAAAATTCTTATCCTTCAAAGAAAAGTAATATTGACAGTTTCCAGAAATACTTCTCACACTGACTAGTTTATGTAATTTACTTTTAGAAGGTATTGCTCTGGAAACTAGAAACGTTTAAAAAATTATCAGTATCATAATTTGAAGGAGTCCATAAATATTACTACTCTTCCCATCATAAGGACTAGCTCAGTTGAGTAATACACCAAAACAGGCAATCAGACAGAATTCAGTATGTCAGCTTTATTGCACAAGTTAGTACTGCCTAAACAATAAACATGTGTTTATTCTATTTTATACTCTCTTTCATCTTTGTAAGTCACTGGATATGGAAAATATTTGATTTCCCTCGTAAGAAATACCATCATAAAACAGACATTCATACTGTAGGTTTCCTTATGTAGGGATATCACCCTGAATATGTATTCTAAGGAGGAACAAAACAGTCTGCTTCTTGTTGTCCTTCTAGGTCTTTAGAGTAATGAGGCAAAAATGTTATGTGATACATATCTGAAATTTTCCCAAATTCATCAATTTGGTAACTCACCATCAACAGGTAGTAATAACAGATAGGGCAAGAATCCAAGGTGTTTTGATACTGGATGGCAGTCAATTTAGAAACATAAAATCAGGAGGAAAAAATAAAATATTTCCTGAAAAAAATGTTTGTCTTTTTGTCTTAGAGGGGTCACACAATAAAAGTCAGAAGGATCATAAAATTTAACTCCCATTATATTTTTCAAAGTGATACAAGTCATATTTATCATATTATTGTGTAAAAGAAATGGAAATTTTGCAGACATAAATAAATAAAAATCATGAACAATTCCATGACAACAATATATATTTTCATAGATGTACTGGTCTTTGTTCAATATAAATATAGCTACATGGAAGAAAAGAATAACAGAAAATATGTGACTTTCTTTTATCTCAAGACACTATCTTCTAATTGAGTACTTCTTTTAATTGTGACTCAAGGAATTTGCTGATGTACAAGTTCCCAGAAAAATGAATATCTGGCCAAGGGAGCATGTACAGCATTAAACAGCTGATCATTGTCACCCAGATGATTTATCAAGTAATGACATATATGAGATGGAGTTACATTGGAGAATAGTAGTCATATATCCCTCAGGAGCTTAGGTAACTAAAAAATATAAAAGCCAAAGGCATCAGAGATCTGCTAGTATCCCCTAACTAAGGTAGTTGATACCCAAGCAGTCTAGAATTTTGTCTCCCTGCAAATCCCAAATGCAACGTGGAATAGATGGATAGGGTATCATGATAATGTGTATTTGAGTCTCAGCTCTGCTGTGGAGTTGTCTTTTGATTTGGTTTTCTCCTTCTACATAACAAAACTTAGTGGTTTATATATGCACCGTGTATTTGCTACCTGGACATGGTAGGAGGAGTCACATCTTCACTCCATGTGGTATGCTGAGATAACTCAGCTGGAACTGGAGGACTGAGGGGCAAGTGGTTGAAGCTGACGTTCCTGGGCACATGGTTGATGCTGACGTTCCAGCTCAGTGGAGGCTGTCTCCAGGACATCTTGACTGACTATCTGAGCTGTTCATTAGCAGGTAAGTCCCAAGAAGGAAAGAGCATAAGCTGCCAGTCTTTGATAATATTCAAACTGAAAATCCCAGAATAGCATTATAAAGATTAAAATGAGACATACTCCACAACTTGGTAGGAGAAGTGTAGTTACATAAAGAAGAGAAAGAATTTGGGGAGGAAACAAGCTTTGGTCTCTAGGCACACAGGATTTGCTGTTACTTGTCTTCTTATCCTTCCCTAACAATGTAAATTTGGTGTTTACAATTTTGTCTCATGAGTTTGGTTGCCAAATTCAAAACAAAAAGCATTGCTATTGATTGAATAGAGTTACAATAGTACATTTGCTTTTAATAAATTGATGTTATCATACATAGGCTGTTGTATATCTTTCTATATTCACCTAATAGTACCTTTTGAAAGTTTCTATAATTGAATATTTTTTTAAAATGCTATTTTTACATGCCAGGTATTACTTCTTTAGATAATATATTCCATTTTCCATTTTACTATTGTTATTATTTTTGCTTACTTTTAATTTTTATAAAATATATATTGTTGATGCTATTATACATAAATATTGGTAGTTTATATTTTAGGCTAGATCCGTAGAAGTAGAATAACTATATCAAATTTGCCTAAAGTTTATACATAAGTTTGACAAAATGTCTTTGAGAAAGATTTTTAATTTTACTGCCCTTTTTAACAAATTTTAATCTATCATTTTAAAAGTTTTACTAGTATCTGCAAATGCCATCCCACTTGTTTTGGTTTATGTTTTTCTCTTCTATTTGGACTATTGCATTACTATTAAATACATTTCTGTCTCTAAACAGCTTTCATTGTTTTTCTGAAGTGACCAGGCTCTTTCTCACTACAATCTACAAGATGTACAGTACAGGATCACTTTTCAGTGTAAACATCTTACATAACAAGGTCCCTTTCTGACCTGTCCCTGCCTTCCCTTTCCCCCATGTTCCCTTCACCTACATGTTCTGGATAACTCAACATAGTCATCGTCTTACCTGGGCCACAGTCCTTGATTCCTCTGTATAGAAAAGTCAACTTCTTTCTCTGTATCCTTGTTGTGCTTCATGCATACTATTAAATATTTTCATATTATATTATAATTATAAATATATGTTATAAATATAGAATTATAATATCATGTCATAATTAAATTAAATTAAAATATCATAATTTTCTATTTTTCTTACTGGATTAAGATTTTTTTTATTAAATTCAATAAAATTTGGGCACCTGTTTAATGACAAGTATTATGTGAAATATTGAGGACGCAGAAAGTAAGTCTGTACTCTCATTTATGGAAAAAAGTGATATTCCCTCTTCCTCTGTATTTTTCACAGTGACTTCCTTGAATATAATAATAGTAATTATAAAATGTAGTCCAAAATTGAATAAATGAACTGCAAGGAAAAAAATCTGTTCTCAAGTCATATTCAGGGGGATTCTGAGGGAAGGTTATTTTCTGAAAAGACTATAAAAGGACTATAGTTAAGCTTGCATTGCCATGCCTTAGTCCATGGAGTTTTTAAATGTTTTTTTTCAATGAGTATTTTTATATCCTCAAGCATAATTATTAGACATCATAAATAAGACAAAATGAAGATTTGCTTTCATTTTCCATTATTTTTATTTAAAAATCACAAAAGCATCAGGGAATCATTGCTGGCTAGATGTTTCTATTCCCTGCTGCTATTAGTCCCAAGGATAAAAATGAGAAGTTTCTATAAATGACTTTGTCTATTTTATTTAGAAATCCAAAGTTTCAAACTGACACCAAGTCAGGCAACTGCAAATCTTATTGAACTTCACCCTCATCTGTATACCTTCAGGGGAGTTTTCTGGCACAAAAAAGAAATGGTAGCAGCAGAGAATTGTTTTCTGAAGCACAAAATGATTTTTCCTTGCTACCGATGTCACTTATGCAGCGACAACAATTTTCAAATAGATATTTGAGTTTTCCATTTTATTTTTGTTAAATCAGTCCTCAGAAGAGATAAATAGTTTTTCAATGTGCTAGACACACTTATTTTTCTTTATCATTATACCTATTGGGTTGTATTACTTACTTTCTGCACAGCTAGCCACAGTACACCAAAGCACCAGAGACAATTAAAATACTAAGGATGAGTATGAAGAGTGTGGTAGAAAAGAGAGGAAGTTCTATTTTCATCTGGATTAGATAAACAAATATCAGTGATTGATATTGTAAGCAAGAATAATAAGGCCAAAGTTTGAAAAGGCATTAATTCATTGAATACAGGGTAAGAAAAGGAGGTAGTGACATAGCAAAAACCAGCGAGTACCAAAAGTAGAACTGAAGTCATAATAGCCATATAGGTAATAGCAACTATGGACTGAAATAGTGGCACATTTTGGAGTGGTATTGTTATTAAATATTCAAATCAAATAGTCAAAACAAGCTTAATGACAGAGGAGAAACTTCAAGTTGGCTTCTGAAAAAAAAAGTGTATTCATATCCATTTATAATATGCTCTCTTTCAGTCTGCTGAGATGTTATATTTATTTTGAGAAAACAGCAGAAAAAATAATCACATGGTATCTTCCAATGTTGTATTGTTAATCTTTCCATACTTTCCAATTTAGTATGCTCAATTTCATTCTCCAAGTTTTTGCTAGCCCTACTCTGCCTAAAGTTAGAATGGACTTTAAAAAAAATCCTCCCCAGTGAACTGTTTTGGATTACACATCCAGATTCTCTGGCCTCTGATTTGACTCTGAACTTGTCAATTCTGTAACTGGACTTAAATCCTGTTCCTAAAACACCAACTTCATTCTGTGTTCAGTTTAAACAATGAGGTCTCTGTCTACTTCCCTCATTCTTAGTCTGCTTTTCTCATTTGACAAATTCCCTAATGCCATTGGGGTTGCATTTCTGCCTTGACCATCATAGTTTTCTACCAGGAAAAATGAGTGTGGGACTTAGATACCAGACAAACGCTTGAGAGGTGGTACTCTTTGACAGATGCTTGTCTGTGGCTTATCTTATTTCCATGTTGTGCTGACTTGCTTTTTCTACCACTAGGCAACATCAGAATGCATCAAAATATTCAGCTAGCTAAGTGAAACCCATCCCTCAATGCCCTACACAGCTGCTCTGGATGTTTGCACCACCTTGCATGGTGGATTCTTCATGCAGTTCCACCAAGAGACTTTCTCTTTAAATCTAAAAACATGGAGCATTATACTCTCTCTGAAATTATCTTTATTGACTTGTTTGTTTTTATTATTTGGAAAGCTAAATTATGTGATTGACTGTGTTTTCCACCTTTTGATATATGTCAGAAAAAATTCAACATCCATCTCTATTGATTGTATAAAACCACATAGTCAATACTGGCCTGTGTTATCTCATCCCTGACTTCCTGTTACCAAGGTCATCTGTCCAAAATCCCAAAAGGCTCACCTAATTATTTTTAGTTTGCTTTTATATTGCTGAGTTAAGTGCATTTGTCTAAGCTGTTTATCGTTTTGGAGAGGAAAGTGGGAGGACAAATGGATCTGTATTAAAGAAACACTGCTTCCTGTTCCTGCCCTCAGACATATAATGCTTGTTACTCAGGAGGAAGCTCCCAATTCTCACTGTTCTGACCATCTGCTCTGAAAACTGGTTTTTAATATCTGCTCATAGGTCTTTGACCCCAAGATAAAGGGAGAATAGTTCAGGTGCAAGTCCTTTCAGTCTTCTCTCTGTGACTGAAGATGATTTCTAAGAAGCAGGATGGGCTAATCTTTCTCCTTTGAGTCTTCCAATATAGTCAACTTCAAAAGCATCCTTCTCATCTGTAACAATATTATTCTTTAAATTCTTCCAAAAATGAAACGTACTACACCATTCAATAATTCATTTCAATGAATACCATATTTTCACATTTAGAAACTCCTGTTTGTCTCCAACAGAAGCCTTGTTGCTTTTCATCAAGCATATTGTTAAGGCTCAAGGAAAAGAACATCCATTCATCTCCTTCATTATCTCAACTATGATAATTAAGTATTATCTCAGCTCTAAACAATGTGAGTATATTCAACTAGTGTATCCTTTAAGTTTTAAATATGTCATCAACTATCCAACATGGAATGCATATAAAGGAAACACATTCATTGCTAGCTATTATTGTTATATTATTATTATTATTTACTGTTAGTTATATTTTACACACATATGTGAATTCATTTAGTCATTAAAAATTCTTATGAAATGGAAGCTTTATCATTATTCCTCTAGTTCAGATGTAGAAACTGAAGCACAGAGATTTTTAGGAATCTTATTATGACCACAACTACCTTCAGTGATGGAGCCAGCATTCACTAAGGAACATCTGATACCAGAAACTGCATATTCTAGTTCTCAAAATGCTAGGTCTGGTGCCATGGCCAAATGTCCCCATTGTTTGTAGAAGTTTCTATTTATAATCTGCTTAATAATCCAAATTTTACTGAAACAACAATATCTAATAAAACACCGCATACTTTTTATTTAATGAGCTCTATTATAGTCACATAATTTCAGATTGTTTTCAGTGCAAAAGGATTGTATTTTAGTTTCAAACTTGTATGAACTTGCCTACACTTAGTTTGTGATAATTTTGATCTTGTGTCTATGGTGAAAGAGACAAATAATAACACTTTTTGCTTTCTATATATACAAATTTGAGGACTGCCAGTCCAAAAACAATATCATAAACCACACATTAAGACTTTAACTCCATTTTACCCAGAACTGCTTAGAATTACCCTTCCAAATATCAGCTAACATTCTCTCAATTATGTTGACATAGTGATATCATAACAACTATGGTAGTCCAACTTTCATTTCCTAAGGTCATATTTCCAGCTCTTCAGGAATCATGATGTAAGCCCTTATAATACATTGTCTCATTTATTGCATTCAAGAGCTTTTGCCTAACCCTATTTTACAGGAGAGACAATAATGGTGCAAAAAAGATAACTGATCTAATCAGAATTATTTACTGCTGCCACCAAATCAATGTCTCGTGCCAGGTGTGACAAACAGGAGAGAGCAAGGTTCTAAGACAGTGATCCTATAATCCAAACCCTATGATCTGGCCATCATTATTTATAAACATGCAACACTTGTCAGACTCTCATTGCATAATTGTTTTTTTTGTGTGTGTGTCAAAGTTAATTAAAATACTTTGCAATCTCTTTGCAGACCAATTTTGCAAACCAATTGGCAAAGGATCCTGAAGTATGATTCCTTGGCCACCAAAGTGAGTGAAGCCCAGCACATTCTGGGTCATACCTGAACTCAGTAGGCCTTCCTTGTTTGTGGACTGTGCTGATAGGATGGGAATTGTGGAAACGCTCAGGAAAAAAGCATAGAGCAAAATCTTCAGGCTTTGTAAATCAAAGGTCAACATTCCTCTGAACTACAGTGGTAGTAAATGTATGTCTTTGAGTTATGAAGTTTGATCATGGACTGACAGAATATGATAAAAGGAAATCAAAGAAATGGAAATACTACTTCTACTACACTAGTTTCAGCATTATAAAAATTTGAAAATGCCTGGAAGAACAGTTAGCCACAAGGGTTTTTTAGGTATTGATTTCTGAGAGACAATTTCTTTGACAGACAGCCTGCATTTCAATGATGACCGCTTCTAAAAGTGATCTGTCCTGTCTTCATGTCAAGTCATGCAAATTACATAGAACAGAGCGTATATTTCCAGGAAAGCAGACTGTGGGTTCAACTTTGTACTGCTTTCTTTCTGAAAGCACTGTTTGTAAGTCTAAAATTTATGTGAAAGCTTGTTTCCTTGGAGGTATCACACAACTATTGTCCTATACCTGGGTCAGTTTTACTCGAATTTTTCTGTTGTCATACAGATTGTCAGCATGGTCCTCAATTATGAAGAGTTCTTGATTGTAAAATAAAATAATAAAGAGAAAAATCAGTAGGAGAGTGCCTGGGGTGAATTTATAATGCATTTAAAGTGTGAAGCTGTCCATTTAACCCTTAACAATATTCATTTTCTTCACAGTGTGCAAACCTTGTCAGTAGTTTGAAAAGCTATGAATTTAAATAACCTTAAGCAGCCTGAGAAATGAATAATTTGATAGGTATATCTGGCAGATGGTTGAAATGTCTACTTTTTTTCCCCCCTTCTCCCCTAGAATATGCTGTAGGGTTTCTGCCAAACTCAGGTTGTAAGGAAGGAAAAATCAAACAATAAGTGCTCCATATTTGCAAACTGCCAATGCTAAGGGAGCACTTAAGGAGAGCAGTTGCCAGTCCTCTCTCCTTGATCCTTCAGAGGAATGATCTGAAAAACAAGAGCGGTTTGTTGTTCTGCTTGTCTTACTTTCAGGTTTTTTTCTTCTTAGTTTGTCAAAATGAATATTTAATCTAAGTTTGGAATCAATAACTTGCTGGTGCCTGTCCACCTTGACTTTATCATTTTGTAAAACTTAAGGTTTATTTCAATATTAATGTGGGTAATGACAACTCACTAGCATACTTTGACTGACATTCCATTGAAGGGATTCTAGTGAGAAACAGAAAACACTGTTGTTGTGTGCAAACATACTCCTTGTCTTGTGCAAGAGCTAGAAAAATGTTAGCTGGAAATAATGTTGTAGACCCAGGTCAGCAATCAGGATTCAATATTAAAAGCATCTTTGGCAGAAGTGTGTTCTGAAGGTAGAGTAAATAGCCCAATAGTACTGGTTCAGTAAAAGAGGATCCTGATACCAGAATGCCTGGGAAGGGCCTGGTTCAAATTGACAACTGATCATACCTTAATCATAAAAAAGACATAATCCAAAAATAACCTCCCAATAAAATAAAAATAGCAACAAGATAAAATTCCTTGAATAGAGCCACAGTGGGAGAAGACATTTCAAGAATAAAAATATAGAATAGGATAAAAGTACATAAAAGCGGTAAAGTAAATAACATCATTAATGATAGGAATTAGAATAAAGATTTTTCTAATTCTTAATTCAGTGTGTTTTAGTGCACAAAGGAAAACATTTATAAAAATTTGTTGTAAAAGATTTCTGGGTTTATAATTGAAAAGGATATAAAAACTCCCTCGATACTTTACATTTTTTTAAGACGCATAAATATGTGAATACATGGCAGCTTTCAGCTCTCTAGGTTTTTGTCTTTGTTTTCTTGTGACTTGTAAGGACAGGTTAAGGATTTTGTTGCTTATTTAAATAGAAATGTTTCATGCAAGAGAATGATATGGTTCAATTTATACAGCATGGTTCCAATAGAATATTATCATCTTTTCTTAATCTATTTTTAAGCTATTGTTTTGTTTCTTAAGCTATTGTTCTAGTCTAATGCATGTAGCACTAACCCTTAAATATGTCATATAATTTCATATCCTATTTCCACTGTTTCCTCTATTGTCCTTGCCTAAAATTTCCACCATCCTTATAAGTTCGGTATACTTATAAGTTCGGTATACCCAAAGACCTGCATACTGAAGTCCCATACAAAAGACAGACTAACAAGAAAAAAAAGTGTCCATTTCACATCCATATAGGGGAGAAATAAAAATGAAATAAAGAAATACCCCCAAAAGTCATCAGATCTGTGTATTTATAAACCATTTTAACAAAAGACAATAAACTTGTGAAGAATTAAGAAAAAGAAAAAGGGTTTTGAGTTTCTAGGAGTGATAATTGGGGGGGTAAGTGTTATTTAGAAAACTTTTTTTTCTTTGCACGGGTCCATTTTGTGGCAACTTTCCATTTCTCATGACAATATAATTCTCTACAAGAAGAAAGGATTTATGATACTCCTCATTTTCTGGAAGTTTAGTACCACGTGGAGAGTAGTTTCTATGACAGCACTTCCATGTTGCATAGTACTCTGGACAAAGAGTCTTTAAAACAAGGAAAATTCCCTAGCTCTTGTCAAAAGAGACACTGGGAAAGATTCAGAAGAAAAAGACTAAGAAATAGATCAGATGGATGCCTGAGTGCATACACCTATCTTTATATCCAAAATTCTTAACAATAAGAAAAATTATTTAAACTTAATAATTTAAGTGCTAAGAGAATCCTCTCTCTAGAATGTTAGAAATTCTAAAAAATAAAAAGACACAAACATATGTACATACCTAAGCCAAACATAAAAGAATAATTGGAGAGATGGGACATGAACATTTGCCATGAACATTCTATACATAGAACTAGTAGAGAGAAGAACCAGATCACTAAGGAAATATTCAGGTCAATATTTGGGAAAAATCACTTAGAACATACTAAAAGTTGTGCTTCTCAAGGAATTAGCATCACATGCATTTACCTGAAAATATGGCAATCATATTTAAGAAGCAGGTCACGTGGCCCAGGAGATGGTTTAGTTCTTATGGAAGTACTCTGAAAGAATTGTCAATGGATGTATCTGCACAAAATAAAAAAGTATCCTTATGCAATCTCCTCAAAGTCAGCTATATCACATTAATCAACAACACATTACTGAATAGTAATTAAACAATGTCTTTCAGGTGTTCTGTTCCTACAGGCATACATCTTAGATCCAATTGTACTCTTTTCTAAGGGCTTTAAGTTTAATAAAAGTAGGAGTGTATAGAGTCTACCAAAAGCCAAATATTTGTACAATCTTATTGGTAGAATAAAATCTCACACTATTTTTTTAGTTTCTTCTTCCAGATTTTGTACAGTTAGTAACACTGATCTAGTTGATATGCATAGAGCACTGCACACAATAGCAGGATATATGTCTTTTTATGGACATAGAAAGCTTCTCCAAGTATTATAATATGCAGTCAAAAAACCCATTGTAAAATTAATTGAAATCATATAAGTAAATATAAAAAATTCAAAAAAAACCCACAAACACACCATAAAAATGATTTACTGAAATTAAGCTTGTTCAATGCAATTTATTTTATATACTGTTAGAAAAATTAGGAAATAAAGTGTTGATGATAAAAAATTGAAAACTAAATTGATGAAGATATATGCTTCATCCCTTGATGAAAGATGCTATAAGGACAATATTCTTCTCAAAATGAAATTTAGATGCTAAATGATCCTAGTAATATTTACTTTTTAATCAAGATGTATTTGAGAAAATTTCACCATGGAGGTGTTTGCTGAGATGAAATTCTCTCTATTCTTTTTCCCACAAACTGATTGACTTTTGCTATGGGTTCATTCTAATTCTGTGAGGTTTCTGTATGTTTCAAATATTTCACTTCATACAGAAAGGACTTTTATGTTTGAGAGAGTTTTACATTGCTCTGCATTTCTTTTACCCCCAAAAGAAGTCATTTAAAGATTATTACTAATAAGAAGTACCCCTCCAACCCATTCTCTGCATTTATCTTTCTTCAAGTTGAAGATGATTCATTACATTTTCCTGAATCTCATGGACTCACTCTTCCCCATCTGATAGTTTTGAAGCATTAAAGAGTAACCTCATCAAACTATGAAAAAATCCTGGATACTTCTTCCCTCTATCTTTCAATCAAAGCTTTTGAAAGATTTTAAGATAAAATTGCAACCTATTTTTTGTTTGAAATATTGATATTCTTGGCTGGTTCTAATTTATTTGAATTTAGATATCTAGATCAGGAGTGGCATTTCAACTCAGATCTGTTTTCTTGTTGTAGTTTACATCCAGAAGTACAAGCTCTTAAATTTTAACATTATTTATTAATTAATTTAATACAATGTTCTACCAGGCATAGATCTAGTAAATGACATTTTCATAATCAAGTCTTATTAAATACTATAGAATATTCAGAAAGAGTTACAAAACCCTAATTTTATTTTTTAATAATTTTGACTCATTACTGCGTATAATTAAATATAGCCCTCTGCAGTGCTTTATTCCACCATGGAGAGAAGAGAGAAAGGGAAGAAAAGAGGAAGGAAGTGAAAAACACAGAGCAAGGGATGAAAGTAGGAAAGGGAAAAAGGAAATAAAGTGGGACAAAGGGGGCCAGGGAGGGAGATGAGAGAAGGGAGATGACAGATTCATTTAAACTGGAACTATATCATTTTATATTTAATTCTCTTTCAAAAATCAATGTTCAGATAGAATTCTAATACAATTATTTTAGATGGGAGGTAGTTTTCTTTCTCATTTCACCACTGAAGCCTCAAAGTTGCACTGTGATCTCCAACATTTAAAAAGTCATTCTGCTAGTTATAACTATGAGGTTGGAAGTGTAAAAATTTTTTCATAATTATTACTTGGTTAGCTTACATGTGAATTGAGCCTATATTAAAATGATAATATATGCTCTATATCATTGGGCAGTCAAAGAACAAGAAAGATGATGGAAAAACTTTGGTATCTCTGCTTCCCTGTCACAAAATTAGGAGAAAATAAAATACATGAACAAGTTTATTTACATACAATCACACAAAAAAAAACAGGCAAACTGTCATTAAAGCAAATGAAAATGACTAAGAGAAAAGGAAAAGGTAGATTGAACATTGTTAAAGCAGATTCACTTCTTTTGCCATATTTCAACTAGGTTATTTGTTTATACATGATGAGGTAAAGCCTACAGATCTAAAATACATTTCTCAGTCTTAATACAATTATTTTGGGCATTAATTTAATACTTTTATACAGTGCGCATTGCATTGAAACCCTGCAAATAAGGGTTAAAAGATAAACTTTGATCTCCCCAAAATACCAAGATCAAAGTTTTCCCTGATGTGGACATGAATCACAACTGAATAAAGAGATAATAGTATAGTCAAGAAATAGCAACCTGATATGAATTCCTTTGAATTGGTGTTACTACACGTGATTGGTGCATTAGTGAGTTAATTAATCATTTCTTTGAACCTCCATATTCTGCTGTCACTAGGTTAGGTGTAAATGCCAGTCACAATTACTATAGTTGACATTCATTTTCAGTCCTAATATTTTGTAAATAGAAAGAGAAAAGACCAAAAATTGTGACTCTGGTAAACGCAACACAGGAAAAGTTCATAATGTAAAGAAATTCATAGACAGGATTTAACATCTTTATAATTCTTAATTGGAAGGTTCTCTTCCTAAATAAAGGACTGATTGAATGTGTGGTTATGTCTTTTTGTTGATACTAATTTGAGTGTTGATTGCTGTAATTTATGAAGTTATTAATGTGAAGTCAGGCATTCTGAACTTGAATCACAGCTTCTCCAATTAGCAGCTACTTGAACTTGAGCCAATTACATGACCTCTCTAAGCCACAGTTGCTCCATTTGCAAAATGGAGATGTTAATAGTACCCATCATATAAGATGGTCATAAGCATTAATAAGATAACAGTTGTAAGTATTTTCCATGGTGATTGATAGTGTAATATTTCTTATTCATAATTAATATAACAGAGTTTTTGAATGTATTTATAAATGGCAGGTATTTTAAATTTTGTGTTAAAAAATTAGAGGAACTCTACCAAAGAAAAACTAAGATGAGAATACTGGTCAATTCCTCCATACCCTTCTAAATTGAGACAGTCCTATCCTTCTTTTATGCTTTTTAAGCTGTATTTAAACCTTCATTGTGTAGTTTTATATAATTAGAATTTCATTATTTTATATGATTTTTCTCTTCCCAAGATTCAGCTTATAAAAGTCTTCTGTTACTAAAAACATAAATAAGTTTGAAAACCAGTGACTTAGAGCCTAATACATTGAAGTCAAAAATAAATCATTCTTCAGACATCAATTTGTATTACGGCACTAAAATGAACACTAGATATAAGAAGCATTTTATTTTAATTTTGAGCCCTTACATGTGCTAAACTTTTCCATCTCTGTACACCCCTCTAAAACCATCCAGTCCAGGGCCAGGCATGGTGGTGCATGCCTGTAAGCAGCAGCCTAGGAAGCCATGGCCGGGGCCAGGGATCACAGTTAGAGTCCCGCAGGGGGCACATAGTGAGACATAGTTCCAAAAAATATCTGGGCATGGTGGCGTGCCCCTGTAATCCCAGCTACCTGGGAAGCTGAGGCTGGGAATTGCTTGACTCTGTTGTACCCTGGGCAACGTGAGCCTGTGGTTCCACAGGCAAAAATAGCAAGACCCAGTCTCAAAATAAATAAATAAATAAATAAATAAATAAATAAATAAATAAATAAATAAATAAATAAATAAATAAATAAATAAATAAAAATAAATAAACAAACAAACAAACAAATAAATAAATAAACAAATAAATCAATAAATCAATAAATAAAAATAAAACCATCCAGTCCAGCCCCATTTAAACCTCCCATAAGTCAATGACTCCAGCTGTCACTTCCAGCACTGGTCTCTCCCAATATGTAACATTCACATGGATATCCAAGAGCATTTCAAATACAAAACTACCACGTACAAAGTCAAAACTACCCAGTTTTCTCACTCAAAACCAGAACTTGTCTTTATGTCAGTCAATAACACTGTCCAGTTATTCAAACTCAAATTCAATGATTGTTTTGACTTCCTCCCTTTCACCTTCCTTTTATCCTCTTCTCCATTCTGTCCCTTCTTTTCCTTTTAATTTTCCTTTTTATTATTTTCTTACAATCTTGGTCCCATTTGTGTAATTACTGATCCCCCCCTTATGTATGACTTTCCCTCTTTCCCCTCCCCCCAATATAACCTCCCCTGGTCACTCTGACTCCCCTCTCTCTGAGAGTTGTTGCTTGATAAAGTTGTTGACTGATAAGTTGTTGATCAGTTGGTTGATGTTTGGCCTGTTGATCTCTTCCTTATCTGGTAAATGTCCATTTCCCAGATGACGACCTGAGCTCCTGGAACTTGTTAGTCTACGCTGCTTTCAGGTGGGTAGCCAGACCAAGCTCATTTGGAACTTCTTGTAAGGCAGGTGTGTGTGTGCCATTGTTCTCCAGGCATTTTCTGTTGTGAGGTTGACAGTCTCCTTTTCTCCAGACCCATGTGGTCACTGGGATTCATGCCTCCTTGTTCATGCTGACTGCCTCCACCCTTCTCGTGTCTGTCCCATGGTGCTGCTTCCAAGCCTTATAGTTCTGACTCTGGCATTGGGATCCCAACTCTTGGCTTTTGATATTAGAGTGCTTCCCCGGTGGGGACGAACTCCAACAGGAGGCTTGTAAAGCTACTCTCTATTCTCATGGTTTAGAGTTCTGGCATGGGGCCACAGTCAATTCTCTGTGGCTTTCCTTCCCAAATGGAAAAAGAGGGCACTTCTCTCACATTGGTGGCATCTCTGGATCAGGGGTTTGGTTCTTTAGCCCCCAGAACATCATAGGTGAAGTTTTTGTCAGGTCACTTATGTGACTAGTCTCACAGTCATGTCTTGTGGTTCTGATCATGATCAGTTTGGGTCCTACCCAGATGATGATTATACCCAGGGACTTTGTTCTTTTCTTCTCCTGCGTGTCAGTCAGTGATTTGTTGTGTTGTTTTTGTTTTTGTTTTCATTCCCAGTGAGATCTGATTGAAGTAGGAGTGACAAGAATGGGCCCCACACCTGGTGGTAGCCCACTGCACCTGCACCCCTCCACCTGAGGGGCTAAAGGCAATCCTCCCTCAGCCGAGGACCCTGGTGGGATGCCCACTCCTAACCCCTGCCAGCGGCCTGGGCCAAGGCAGGGGCACTATGGGAGCCTCTCCCCATGGCAGACCTGTTGGCAGGGAACTCTGACCCCACTTCTGGTTCAACTACAACCAAAGCTAGACCAGGATGGCATGACCCAATCATTCCCCCTTGCCAGTCTGTGCACCAGACAGAGGTACTGCCTTGCCCCTGATATCTGAGGAGCTAAAGGCAGCCCTCCCTCAGTCCAGGACCATTTTTATTTCTCCTATTCACATTAGAATGCTGGCACTAAAAATCCTATTTGGCAGTAACAAGTGTATTCACTGCTTACCAGAGTCACTCAAGCCCCTGGTGCCCAGGCCAGCTGCCTTACCCTTTGATTATTCATTCTCAATACAGCAACTGATTGATCTTTCAAAAGCAATGGCATCACTCCTGAGTCTCAAAATTCTCAAAAGGAGTTAAACTGTTCTCTGAATGCAACCAAAAACTCATCCACACCCCTGTGCTATCCACCCTCCACTTACATTTTCCTATTTTACTGTCCCCCTTATATGCCATCTCCAAACACATGCCCATTGTCTTTGCAATTGCTGTTCTCCACAAAATTGAACCAAGCTTGTTCCTGTTTTGGACTTGCATATTTGCTGTTCCTTCTGCCTGGCACAATTTTCCATCAAATATTAAAAAGCTCTTGTCTTCATAGCCTTTTCACATCCCACTGGTCTCTGCTCAAATTGTTCTCCTAAGAGAGTCCATCCCTGGCCACCTAACCTAAAATAGTCCATTTCCTCTCACAGTCATGATCAAAGGAAAAGTAGATTGCACAATTTTCATGGCACGTACCTAATTATCCAAAATGACCTTTCATTTATTTGTTATTTTTCTCTTTTTTTCCCCCTAGGAAGTTATCTTAAACAGATCCTAAACTGTGAGTTTCAGACTGATTTTTTTCTGGTTAAGTATCTAAATATTGACTGACACAGTATTTGTTGAGATAGAAATTAAGTAAAAATATATTTAAATAGGGAGTGTGAACCACTGCCCTTCTAAGTCGAAGACTTCATCCTAAACCCACCTATTTCTAAATGAGTTTTAGGTTAGTCCTTTTATTTCCCTGAGTCATCTTCCCCATCTTTTAAGTGGAGATTATCATCAAGATATATATTGATGAGATGAGGGCTCAAGTGATATTACAGTATATTTCCATTCATATCCATTCCATTTAGCTCTTTGCCTTGACTACCCTGCTCCACTATGCTCTTTGGCATGACTGGCACCTATGATGTATATTATTTAGAGTGACTTTCCCTTAATCTTTGATATCCAACAGTAGGAGGAACTTCCTCTTTCTTTTGTGCCCTCCAGGTCTTTCAGTAGGCTATCATTTCTTTACCAGCTGATCAGATCTGTTTTGTATATTTGTTTGTTTGTTTGTTTGTTTGTTTTGCATCTCTTTTCTTCCAAGTTCCAGCTCTCAGGTAGCACTACTAACATCATTCCTTTCTTACTCTTAAAAAGGTAGTAATATCTTTCCATTAATATCTTGGTTATTTCACTGCCTACATCTCTGTAAATACTTATTTTTCTCTCAGTTATCTTCAAGTAAAGCCTTTTAAATGAGCATTTATTTCCTGCCAGGACTATAGCTCATATAGATTTTGTATGTGGGCATTTTTCATACTGCCTAATACATATTCCATTTTAATTTTGAATCAGTTGTATATTCAGTTTATTCATCTCTGTCTATGCTCTCTCTCTAGGTCATCCATTTCAATAAGTATTCAACAAATATTTATTGAGTGCCTATTGCATATAAGGTACTAACAAGCATTTCAATCAACATGAGATAGTTGTGTCTAACATATTTAGAGTCACACAAATATTTTCACAAGATAAGATTGCAAAGTTCTAGGCAACTTAAAATTCAAAATAAAACACACCAAATTAAATTATGGGTTAAGACAATGCAGCCAGCAATTTGTGTTCTGGTGTGTTGCTGTTGCTCCTATTGTTAGGATTTCTATTCATTTTACGTACACACCCTAGAGATAGAGAAGAGATTGTGTGTATACATATATGCATAGGATTATTTATGCTTTATCCTTACTCATAGCTACAAGTGATTAAACCATAGGTATGACTTACATTATCTGCAGTTACATATTCACTGGGGTGATCCACAAATGTAGTAGTGATCAGATGATGTAAATATAGTAAGTACTTATTTAATCATTTTTATCAAGCATAACTCCCTGGCATCCACCTATCTGTAGGTCCATCCTGTAGTAGTATTCCTGCATACGTGTGGGTACATAGACAGCATGGCAGTTATGCCCAATGACTCGGGGATCTTAGATTAAAACTAAATCACACATTTTGCTGATTCTGTCTTGGACAAATTACCCAAACTCTCCAAGTCTCAATGTTCTCACCTGTCAAAGGAGTTATAAATAATCATGTTAGTCTCAAAAGGTTATTATATAAACAGAACTAAAATGTAAAATGTTCATCAAAGGAGCACAAAAAATGTTTATTGTTACTATCATTGTTATTTCATTTTCCTTCTAGTCCATAAACATACACATATAATTATAAAACATGTACACATATATTTCACATTATAACTTAAAACCAAGAAGAGTTTGCTTGCTATTGCTATACTCACCCAATCTAATTAAGTTCTATAGTCCTCACTAAAGCTTGTGGATAATCTAAAGTAACAGTAAAACAGTAACAATGATACTGAAGCAGAAATGAAGAGTAAGCTTGCTAAGAAATCAGGAAAAATGAAATAATCAGGAATGCAAGGCATATACAGCAATTTTCAAACAGGTGGATGTAGAATGTTTGTTTAAAATGGTCTCAGATTTGCTTTCAAGTAGAGATTGCTGACCTCTCCTGTAATACCTTATAGGTCTGAATCTCAGAGAAGTCACAGAATCATCTTTAAAAAATAAAAAAGAAAGAAAAAAAAGAATCTCATACGTCTAATCCACATTGTGTTAAGAAATACCAGAACAGAAGATGATCTGGATGGTATCTTCCAACACCAGCCATTAGTGAAGAATGCCAAATGATCACCATTATATCTGAGATATGTTCTTAAACCAGCAAGTGTCTCCGTGGATTAATGTTAAAATCACACTGTTCTACAACACACAGAGCTTTCTATTTTTAAACTTTATCATCTAACTTATTTTTTAACTGAGATTTTTGCATCACCACAACTTTAATATTCACTTAAAAAAAAAAAAAGGGCCTGGTCTTAATGGAGTGTGAAGCAGTAAGCCAATCACAAAGACAACACAAAATTCAATCACAAACACCTGCAACTCATTACAAATTTAGCTGCTCAAATGCCAGAGGCTGTAATGGGTCTCAGATAGTCTGTGCAACTCTGCCAATACTCACCTATAATTTGGACTTGACATTTACAAAAAAGACAACATTTACAAAAAGAAAAGGGCAAAGAGTTTTACCAAATAGTCCTACTCTTTCAACTTCCCCCTCCCTGCCAAGGCACTGCAGGGGGAAAAAAATCAATTCTAAATACAGGTGCTATTTGTATTCCTTCTGGAGTGCTTATGAAACCAAATTAATTGATGGAGAATTTAAACCAATATTCGCTAAGGGATTCTGAGGTATTACATTTTTCCCCAGAAAGTAACATTCCCTTTAAATGTCTTTACCATAAATTAGTACAAAAGAGGGAGGGAAAAAAGGAGAGTGGAAATACAAAACAATGTCAGCTTATTTTTAGAGTTTCTTCTATTTTGATTTAAAAATTAGGTGTAATCCGGTAAATGTAGACTTGAGATCTTACAAATAAAAACTGTCACACTTGCAAATAAGGACAATTATGGTTGTCACCATGTGGAGTGGAAAGAAAACTAAACTTGAATTCTGGGTTCATTGGTAGTTGGGTGACCTTGAAAAAGATGTTTGACAACTTGGGATTCTGTTTCCTCCTTTCAACTTTTGAGTCTGCCATGATATCCCCCTCAGTAGTACCAGTTTTAGGGTAAGCTTTCATCACAGGCCGTAGTGTAACCTATAGACACTTAATTTTTCTCTCCATACTTCCTTGAACATCAATTTACTCCTATTTTTCAAGACATACATCTGAGAAACAGAACTGTCATTATACAAACCTCTTAATATACCTACTTCAGTGCACCTACATCCTAAGAAGAAATTTTTACTTCATATCTTATTCTGAGATGTTTTAAAATTTTCCATGATTTTCCTTTGACCATTCTCTCAACACATTTTAGAAATTGTTTCCCTTCAATGCCATTTGATATAAGTGAAGAGAAGCAAATTCTTTTTATTGTTAAGAAGCATAAATAGAAAATCTTCCATTAATAAGATTACAAATTAATAAGATATTTTAGGATTATGCTAATCTCCATAACCCACCATTTACAAAGATTCCTGAAAGTTTTCATTGGAACTACCTTCTAGGAAATGTGAGGTTCCTCGATGGAAGTCATTCATTTCTTTTCTCACATTTCATAATAGGATTTGAATTACTCTGTACTTCAACTAACAAATACTTAAGTTACCATATAAATACCTTTCTTTATTTGCCAACTACACTGCAAAAAGCTAAAAAGCACTGATCATCTGGAATTTAGAAGACTTACTCTTCTATCAGACATGCCATATCAAAGAGTATCTCAACTACATGATCACACATGCAAATTCCAAGATTGCCCTTCTTCTATCTCTCAGGCAGGCTAGGGAGGGTCTGAAAAACAATGCACACAACACCTCACAGTCTAGGACAGAAAACAGCCACGTATAGTGTGAAGAAAAGGAAAAGGAATGAGATTACCAGAGACTGGAAACTATATATAAATTAGGTCTGTCAATTTGTTTTTAGTCTGTGTTGATTGCCATAATAAAATGCCTTGACTTGAACAACAGAAGTTAATTTTCCCATTGTTCTGGAGGCTGGTAGGCTGAGAGTAGCCTGGTTCAGGTCCTGATTTGCTGTCACTTCTTGTCTGTACCTTCACAAGACAGAGAGAAAGTGGGACAAGGGCACATGAAGAGAGATCTGTTTTAAAAGGCCACAGTCTTATCAGATTATAGGTGTCATGCCTATGATCGAACTCAGTGCTAAGTATTTTTATAATCACCAGATCTGTCTCTAGATGACTTGGGGAGAACTTCAACATGTGAATGTAATATTAAGTCCATAACACCATTATGAAAGTAATAAGGAGAGAAAATAGTTGAAGCATACTGTAATATTGTGATTTGCAAGAAGAAATGCACTGTTCCTGACAGAGAAGAACTAAAATCCTTGGGAAATTTAGAGTATTTCTGATTTTTGTTTTGTTTTGGTGTTGTTTGTTTGTTTTGCTTTTGTTATGTAAGTGATATGACATCTGCAAAGTTCTTTCCTGAGCTAAGAAGTAAGAAAATTGGTTTCTGGGGACCAAGAACTTGGTGGTACCACTGAAACAGTGTGCCCTATCTAATCAACCCTCCATATCTAGAGAGGGGAGACACTCTAAAGACACTCTAAAGATTGAGCTCAGTTGCCTTTAGTGATGTTTTAATCTGTTGTGCCATTGTGATGAAATTCCATACAAATTTAAAAGGACTGGGTTTGTAGGTTTTGGGGTTAGTGAGATACAAGGAGAATAGCAAGTCCAGAGAAAGTTTGGAAGCTCTGGATCCTTTGGACTGGTCATCTAACAAGTCAAATGTTTTTCTGAGTTCTGTGAGCCACTCTACCAAATTAATCCTTAAAAGAGGGGTTTGGGGAGCTTCATTTACGGCCATTAGGTCAAAAGAATGGAAGACAATCTGGATTTGCCACTGGCATCTGAAGTGTATGTGCATCTGCTAGGGGTGGGTGTTCTTGTAGGACTTAATTTTACCTGTGGTATCTGATATCTCTGGGTAGACATGTAGCATTGTAACCTCCAAAGTGGAGGTTCCATGTTCCATGCCTCACATAAAGAAGTGTGGAGCTGAGTGGCGAGGGGAAGCTAAAAAACTTGGATAAGAAGATTTGGAGGTGGTATATAAAACAGAGACATGTAAAGAAGAAACTTCACTTGCTTCTCAGCCTTGGACTCGAAAGAAGACAGTTGGAAGACACATTGGTGAGAGACCCCAACTGAGGAGGTTGACAATGACAACCAGTATCTTGATTTTGATTTTGTTCTGTTTCTTGCAGACTCACAGGGGCCTTCAGTCTCTTTCCTATTGTTTCCCATCAGAAGGTGCCTTAGAATTGTGGTAAGCATTCAGGCCTAGAGGTTGAACATTTACCAACAAGGAGATGGGTAAATATTTGGGTGTTTTGTTAGGAAGTTATATCCTTTCTCTACAATTCTCTCTGTGAACACTAATTCTATTGGAGTTCTTTTATATTGAAGTTCTTACATCCTAAGAGAATGCTTTTTCTTTTTGTGGCGGATGGCAAAATTCACTTTGAATGTGCAAATTTGGGGGTTTGGAGGTGATCCCCAGTTTGCCTGCTAAAAAAAGGTGTCAGGATTTAGTTGAATTGCAAGACACCCAGCTAGTATCAGCAAATTGCTTGGTAATGTGGAACTCTCCCTCCCTACAAAATGACAGTGATCAGAACTTTACAAATAATAGATCATAATGTTTTATATATTTGTTTCCGTACTCACTGAAAAATGACTAGAAGGAAGTGCTCTATATATTTGTGGTAATTGCTTCTAGGTAGCTGGATTATGAATGATATCTAATTAGGTTAATTTTTAGTTATATTGTTCCTAATAATTAAGAAAAATATCAATAAATATTACCTGAGTGAAATCACATACCTGGAAAAAAAATATGTGAACTTCCATAGTGATTTATAACCTTCTAACTCAGATTGCTTTAAGTGAATCTATTCCTCCGTTCCAATGAACTCTCAACCTCAAAATGCTTTGTGAGTTCTCCTGGAGTGTAAATTATGAGATTATACCTAACCTTGTCAGATTCTGGTGACATACTGCCTACTATAATATAATAAAAGCAATTCATAAAATATTCCTTCACCTGAACCAGTTTCAAGTCTGTGGCTTTTGCAGCTGCCATTGTTCTCATTCCATGAAGAACATTTATTATAAAGACTCCTTTACAGGACAGAACACATAGTCAAGAACTGATTTTACTTGCTAGCTCTTGACAGTGTTGCTCTAGCTTTAAGGTGGCATTAGAAGGATGCAAACAGATAGTTAGTGAAAGTTATCTTGCTCGAGCTGAGGCTCTGTTTACTTGAAGGTGCGGACCATGATGTTTAGTTAGTGAGGATTGAAACTGCTGTGTAAGGCTTAAAGAAACAGAAACCCTGGATTGGTTGTGGATCTATTAGAAAAGACTTGGAGGAAGTTTTGGAGAGTGGAATGAGGGCGCTCTCATAGTTCTCACAGGTGACAAGGGTATAAAACAAAGATCAGCACTCTGTTCCTTAGGGCTGCACACAGGTGGACCTTACTTCAGCAGTCCAATGCAAAAAGTGGAAAATCTTCCATCAAAGGTGTTTGTCAGGACTTCGCTAAAAGCAGTTGTATCCAATACAAGAAGTACCATGATCAACCCAAGGTGCTCAACTGGGTTCAGGTGTGGGTGGCACAAAGGAGTCAGGGAGGCTAAGCATTATGCCAAGCACGATCTCCACGTATAAAATCACGACCCTGTTTCACAAATAATGAACCCCTTCAGGAGCATCCAAACTTGTTTCATGAGTAATATCTGAAAAGATGCATGAACTATTTAATATTTAACATCTATATTTACCATGACATAAAACATTCAGCCCAGTTAGGAGAATTAAAAGCAAAAGCTTACGATTTAAGATATTTGGTAGTAAAGTAAAAGTCATTAAATATGTAGAATCAGTGTCTTTGCCTACTTACCTCTTTGACTAATGGTCTAATCTGCAGATGGCTTAAAATTCAGTTCATTTGGAACTTCTTTTTCTGCTGAGCAAAACCTAGTGCACACAGTTCTCTAAGCTGTTCTGCTGAGCTGTGTCTGCAGTCACACACTACTCTGGCTGGCAGCTTACCCCATCCCAGGACTAAGAGACTTTCAAGAGTCTTTATTTCACATCTCACTAATGAGGCATATGTATTTGAAATTGCTAATCACTTAGAAGAATTGAAGGGAAGTTTGCATTTCTTGATATAATACTCTCTGAGTGAGAGCTCATAGAGAAGACATAAGTGAAGCCCAGACACTGTTTTCTGGAGGCGCAAATACCTTATCAATTTTTATAGTCTCATGAAGACATCATTTTCTTGATCCCAAAATCAGACTGAATATTTATCTGATCAAAGTGTATAGTGGTCACCAGGAGAATGTTAAAACACAATAAAATTAACACACTTGAAAGTTAACCACAATCAGTTTAGTTTTTGAAACACATGTTATAGACGGTGCTAATATTAGGGACACCCATGCCAGTAAACTCTTTAATGTGTTGGTTGATTTTCAAGAATATAAGCACCATTGATGTATTATATCATCAATACATACATTTTTCAAAAATATCCAAACTATCTGTTCAGGTTACTAACTTCTATTTATAGTATGCTTCTCTTTTCTTCTTTTGACTCCATTACCTTTGGAGTCATTAGGGCCACAGAGAACATACTTTCTTGTTATTTAAAGTTTATTTCTGTATAAATGATGAACTTGTCTTTATCTTTTAGAGCTAAAATAAAGGATACCAAGAACATCTGGAAATCTCAACATCTCCCTAAGTTTTAGTCACTTTCCTCCCCTCCCCTATCCCATCACTTTAAATATGATAAAAGGAGTCGCATTAATATCAAAGATCCTAAGGCTTTGTTTTTATTATCTACAGAAGTGGAATATAAGAGTGTGATTGAGTACCTGTGTTCAAGAGCTATCAAACAAGAAACCAAATCCCACTTCTGCTGTTTAACCCTGGATATATTATTTAACCTGATTTTTTTAATTTCTAAAATAATAATATAACACATTTCAGAATGCTGTTTGAGGATGAAATGACAAGTAAATTACCAGGCATATAGTCACTACACAAGATATCTTACATCTTTATCATCTATCACTGATCACTATGACATGGTAATTATGCCCAATTTACATGGAAAATAAAGACTCAGACAAAGACATGTCAGCATTCATATGGTTAGGGAAGTCACAGTTCATGTTATTTTAACACTAGCATGTATTTTCTATCAAGGACAATATAGATATATGTTTTTAGAGTTCCAATAATCTGGAAACACATGTAAAACAAGCAAACAAATTAATCCCCAAAACCTACTGTTTACTCTTGATCCTTGATAGACCACCAGTTAATAGTTAATGAAATCACCCAGAGTGGTCAGCTTCAACCTTTTCATCTTTAAACCCATAGTCCTGGCAGACATGCACCAACAGAAAAAATACCCAGGATCCTTCTTTGATAACTGAATTTGTTTGTTTGTTTGTCTCCTTCTCCCCTACTAGGTCTGCATTAACATATTCTTTCTTTTATGAAAAAAAAATCAAATGTAAAGAGGAAGCAAAACACTTAATCCACTCTAGTAGGTCTGTGAGACATATGGCCTGTGGAGTAATTTAATCCAGCCCACCATGAAATCTGAAAATTGCTTCTTCCATCCCCTGCTGTACCCAAAACTGAATACGGGAAGAACAGTCTCAAAAACAAGAGCTTCTGAGTGCTGTTTCTAAGAGTCAGGCCACAGAGGTGTACAGCAGTAGGGGTTTATGGATTCAATTTACTCACATTCAGAGCAGCAGAAGAGAAATTACTATAGTGCCATGCGCAAAGAAATCTGCTTTGAAATAAAAAGAAAAGAAAGCAAAGTTTCTGACTCTTTAAAGGTAATACTGAGGCAGATAGGATACAGGAGCAGAAAAGGAATTTCTGAAAGTTCAGATCATTCCCATTGATAAATTCCTAATGACTGAGAGAAAATGAACATGCTACCTTATTAATAATGATGGTGTTGACTGGGCATGGTGGCGCATGCCTGTAGGTGGCAGCCTAGGAAGCCACGGCAGGCAGGGTTCAAGTCCCACCAGGGGCACATAGCGAGACCTAGTCTCTCAAAAAACAGTTGGGTGTGGTGGTGCACGCTTGTAATCCCAGCTACCTGGGAAGCTGAGGCTGGGGACTGCTTGAGTCTGTGGTATCCCAGGCAATGTGAGCCTTCACCAGGTTCCATGGCAAAAATAAGTAGACCTAGTCTCAAAAAATAATAATGATGATGATGGTGCTCTGTGCAAATTATCTTAAACACACCCAGCTTAAGCATCGCCAATGTTTTAGATTCTTTAGGAAATAATTAGTATTATGACTTGAATAATCTTTTTTTAAAAACGAGTCTTAAATCTTAGTTTTTGAGTTCACATGACTAAACTATTTTAGAAACCTCTTTTAAAAATAAGAGGCTCCCCCTTTTGAGGAGTTATACCCACTTTTGAGGAGTTATACCCACTATAATAGTATCAAATGTTTTCCCTCTTAATGCCTACTCCAATTTATTTTATTAATTTCTCTCATTGCCTACTCTAATTCATTTTGTTTTCTTAATTGCTCTATCTTGGGTTCCTTAGGAAACTTTCATTATCCAAATGTGAATATCACTACTAAATGAGATAATCTGCTGGTAAAGAAATGTAATTCTTCATAAAAATAAGGCATCACCAAGAAACACAATTTGATAGAAATATTTTCAGATTAAATTTATCTTTTCCCAGCAGGTCATGATAATTATAACCTACCGAACCATGAAGCACACAGAAGAGATCATCCACACCTCCTCTAACTATGTGCCACTGCTGAATACAGAGGTAGAGAAACTGTTGCCTTCCTTGAAACTGTCTCTTTATTCATGTATATATTTAGCCAGTTGATTTATCAAAAAATATTTTGAATATTTCTGTATCCAGTTGATTTGACAAAAATTATTTTGAATATTTCTGTATCCATCATGCCTATGCTATAGACAAAGCTGAAAAGGGAAAGTTCTCAAGATCTATTTCATGGATGTGTTATCTATCATTGGTCTGTGAAACTAGCCAAGTTACTTAAACTCTTAGCTACAGTGCTAGTATTTACTGAATGGACGGCTACTAGTTTATAGTTTTGTGACAATGTGATATCCAAATAAGAGGTGAGAGGGACTTCCAGAGTCCCTGCCTCATCCAAAGAAACATAGAGGTAAGCGGAGGAGGGGAGGTGTTAGATAAGACTGGGGTAAAGAAGGAGAAAGACCTGGAGGAGGAAGATGGATTAAAAAAATTTGAGAAGAAGCCATGCTTGCTTCTCAGTCTTGGACTTGTACCAGGTATTGAGGGACAGGGAAGGAACTTTTGAAAGACACAGACATGGGTGAAAGACTCATGAGGAGAATGACAAAGGCAGCCTTTATCTTGATGTTGCTCTTTTCCTTCCAGACTTGCCTACCTCTGTATACCCCTTTCCTACAGGTCCCAACCAGAAGCTTTTCAACCTCTGTGTTTCAATTTATGCCACCTGTTTGGCTGGGCACTTACCCACAAGGGGAAGGATAACTTTGGGTGCTTCATAGAGAAACTACATTCTTTCTCTTTCTCTTACTATTCACACTAATTATTGCATACCAATTCTTTTAAAGTTCTTTTCTATTGAAGGTCTTATGCCCTAGAGTATGTTTTGTCTTGATGTAGCAGACGATGACAGAACTCATTTAAAGTGGGCAAGTTTGGGGGACTACGGTGCTTCTTGTTTTGCCCTATAACAGCTTTATTGAGAAGATTAGAGATGGTACATGTCAACTATTTAAGGATTATTAGTTGTTAATAATTCCAGTTCAGATTTGATCTGAAGGACGCACATATGTACACACTGTTAGCAAATTAATCGCTTCAATTTTCCTGAGACAATGTAAAAAGTCAGGTAGTTACTTCCACTACTCACCAGCAAAACACCCATTTGCTTAGGCCTAGTTACTACTTGTAGATTTTTGGAGGATTAACCTAGGTTTTTAAACCTTACTACTAACCTGAGCAATCTATTTAATCTCCTTAAATCTTCATTGCTTCATACATACAATAATATCATACCCACCTCAAAGACCTGTTGCAAGGATTAAATGTAAAAATTTTGGGATGCACAGATAGTAGGATTTACATAAATTGGTGTTCAAATATTTTTCTTTTACCTAGAAAAACTAGCATTTTACATTTGTGTGTCCGTGTCTCACACACTATGCAATACACATTTTACATTTAAAAATCTCTTAAATTCTACTTTCTCCAAGAAGTCTTCCTTGATTAACCTGAAAATGCCTGAAGATAAATTTTAGCACTCTCTTTCAAAATATGAAGTGTGAAAATTTGACATTATTAAGCTTATTAGACAGTATCTTCAAACATTCACACAAATATATCCAGTCACCTGTCACCAAGTTCTAGAGTGGCTCCTATGTGTTGGAAGCTGCTAGGTGCTGGCACACAGAAATAAAAGAATTGATACTCTATCATTAAAGGACCTCAAAGTATAAGTGAGAATAATTACCTAAAAATAGGAAATATCTTAAAAAGTTGAATAACACATATAGTAATATTAAGTTACCAAAAATAAATTAAATGAGGATTTCTACTATCTAATAAAGACTGATATACTGTTAAGTAAAAAATGAAAAATCAAAAGGATAAAAGAAAATATAATATGTCATTTTATATAATAGAGAAAATATATACATGCATTTATTTTTTTAAAAAATCAGAGAAAGAATGAATCAGGAAGCAAGATAATTGGTTATATTCAAAAATGGTAGAAATGGTGTGGCAAGATCAGACTGAGTTGCTAAAGGGGGAAGGGGAAGGAGCCACACCTGGCGTAACCGCGCCCCGCGCCGCCGCTGACCCCAAAGTCCCGGGAGTGGACTGAGACTCTCTCGGGGATGGGAGTCACCTGCAGAGGGGTCTCCAACCCGCCTGAGAGGAGCAGCTAGCGTGCCAGCACCTGGGTGAGGAGACCACGCGCGAGATAGGTGGGCTCCCCACCTGCAACAGCCCGTGGCGTCTTCCGGTCGTCAGGCCCCAAAGCCTAAAAGCACCGGCGCCGCGCGCACCGCGTAAACTCAGAACACAAGGACATTCACTACAAAAAGTACATAAGCAGCAGTAAATACGACTATATAGGCTTCAACATGCCTACTACTAGAGCGGTAGTCACCCAATACGTAGAGCAGATCCGAAAGGAAAACACAGGAAAAAGGAAGAACACAAACACTCAAGCAAGCCCTAAGAAAAATAACTCACCACCTAAGGATAAACAATTTGAAAAAACCAACATGGAAGACATCGAAGA